>CAUYLG010026798.1:0-232512 GCA_963573385.1 Cacajao melanocephalus
ACAAAGTAAGTGCAGGGCCCCTTAGTATGCCCCAGTAGTGTTCCCATTGATACCCTAATAGCCCTATTTCTATTCCCCATCCTTCCCCAGGACAGCTCCCAAAAAAATTCTGGTCTCCACTTCATTAGAATGGTAATCATTAAAAAAAATCTGGAGACAACAGATGCTGGAGAGCATGTGGAGAAATAGGAACACTTTTACACTGCTGGTGGGAGTGTAAATTAGTTCAACTGTTGTGGAAGACAGTGTGACGTTTCCTTGAGGACCTAGAAATAGAAATTCCATTTGACCCAGCAATCCCATTATGGGGTATATATCCAAAGGATTATAAATCATTCTATTATAAAGACACACGCACACGTATGTTCATTGCAGCACTGTTTACAATAGCAAAGACCTGGAACCAACCCAAATGCCAATTGATGATAGACTAGACAAGGAAAATGTGGCACATACACACCATGGAATACTATGCAGCCATAAAAAATGATGAGTTTGTGTCCTTTGTAGGGACATGGATGAATCTGGAAACCATCATTCTCAGCAAACTGACACAAGAACACAAAATCAAACACCACTTGTTCTCACTCATAGGTGGGTGTTGAACAATAAGAACACATGGACATAGGGAGGGGAGCATCGCACACTGGGGTCTGTTGGTGGGGGACTGGGGAGGGGCAGCAGTGGGTAGGGAGTTGGGGAGGGATAACATAGGGAGAAATGCCAGATATAGATGATGGGGGGATGGAGGCAGCAAACCACATTGCCATGTATGTACCTATGCAACAATCCTGCATGTTCTGCACATGTACCCCAGAACCTAAAGTGCAATAAAAAAAATATATATATATATATAAAAGAAGTATTCAATTAATTCAGGAGAAAGCATAAGAAGTGAAAACAAATAGATGGCACAAGTAAAAAAATAAAATAAAAATAAAAAAAGATAGGTTTATTCCTAAGAACATAAACAATCATATTAAATGTAAATTATCTAAACACCTCCACTAAAAGGCAGAAATGGGTAGTTGGGTAAAAAAAAAGCAAGTCCCAGCTATATATTGTGTAAAAAAAAATGCACTTCAAATATAAAGACGCACTTAGGTTAAAAGTAAAAGGAAGAAAAAGAAAACTAAGAAAAATAAAGTTGACATTTCTATATTACTATCAGATGAAGTAGATGTCAAGTTACCATGGATAGAGTCATTTTCTGATGATAAAAATGTCAGTGCATTAAGAAGTCACAGCAATTCTAAATGTTTATGCAACTAGCATAGCTCAAAAATACAGAAAGCACAAACTTACAGTACTTCAAGGAGAAGTAAACAAATATACAAATATGGTTGAAATTTCAACATCGATCTCTTAATCATTCATGGAACAACTAGTACCAGTTAACCCAAGAGATGTTTCTAGAACACTTCATCTAACAACAGCACAATGCAGATGCCTTCTTGGTGTACCTGGGGCAGTTACCAAGAGAGACTGGAGTCTGGGTCAGATGAGTAGCAATAAACTTAAAAAGACTCACATGATACAAAGCACATTCTCTCACTACAATGGAGTCAAATTGTAATCAGTAACAGGTGGGCCTCTGGAAAAATCTCCAGCTGTTTGGGAATGGAATAACGTGCTTTTAAACAACCCACAGACCAGGGAGGAGGTCAGCAGGGCACTCAGGAAGTGTTTCAGATCGAGTGAAGGAGGAGCCACCACAAGCAGGTACAGGAAGCTTGGATGTGGCTGTTATCTGGGTTGTGGCAATGACTTCATGTGAGCACAGCATTGGCCAAAGGTGTGCTGCCTCTTGTAGGTCAATTGCACCTTAATCACGCAGCTGGGTGTGCGTGCATGTATGTGCATGACTTCTTCAGAAGTCTCTTATCCATGGACCCTATTTTCTCCCCTTTCATCCCAGGAGTCTTGTGTGACTTCTGTTTCCTTTCCCCTAATTCCTTTCAGGACCCTCTATACTAGCACATCAGACAGCTCCATAAAGGCTCCTGGAGCAGAAATTAGAGACGCTCATCCGGAGAGGATTCCCAGAGGAGAAGCCGAAGAGAACACACGTGAAACCTTATGCAGATCCTGGAGAGTCAGGACCTTACGGGAAGAAATTCAAGGTATTCCTTTAAAGGAGGGGACGCGGTGAGGCTCACCCTCAGTGTTTTGTGCAAAGTAGTTCCCCCAAGATTGAAATATAGGCAGTAACTCCAGGTCCAATTTAATCTCTATTAGGCACTCAATGGCTAAATTAGGGACTTTACGGATACCTAATTTAGATAAACCCTTAACTATTAACCTCCAATAATGTCATCATTTCACTGAGTAGAAAAGAAAACATCTGGGTGAGTTCAATTAGCCAAGGGCGTGGAGGAGAGGCCGGCATCGCGCCTCTGCATGCTAATTGCGTCTCGCTGACCCTGACGGAGGTGCCGGCTGGCTGGAAGGAGGCTGTGGCCTGCGTGACGCTTGAAAGTGGCCGCCCTGCCCTACTGGGGAGAGCTTCCTGAGAGTGTCCACACCTCGAGCACAGGTGCAAGGGACCCCCACGCTCCCTTCCAGAGGGAGGAATTCCTTCTGCACGGCCCTGGTCTTCAGTTACAAGCCTGCTTCTTTTCCTGCCCTTTGAAAATGGGGACAACTCATTTTATGCAATTGCTGTCCCTTATGTAAAAGACATTCACAGTCTTTGGAAAATCATTGTGGAGGTGCCTGTCCACTTCCTTTCCTGCGGCCAGAAGGGTGCCGTTTTCGTTAGCTGCTGTGGCTGCACTTTGGTTGCTGTAGGAGGGACCTGGAGCCGCCCCTGCCTCCTGCTCTCACCGCTCAGGCGGTGATTCAGCACCCAGCACCGGACTCTCACACTGATGCCTCCTGCACCTGTAAATGCCTCCCTCACCCTTCTGGATCTGTCACTCATTATGCTCAAACCTACGGTTTGCCAGCTTCTTTTTTTGGGAACGTCTGGTTCTTCCCCAGGGGAAACTGATCACAGAGGGGACTGAAGAAGAATAGGCTGTATAAAGCCATGTGACCAAGATTGGGTACAGGTGGATTATTCTAGAGGTCACAGCAGGAACATGGGTGAGTGGTGAGGAAGGGAGGTGAGGGGAGACGGAAGTCCCGGCATGCAGGGGGCCCCTGGGGCTTTGGGGGCTGCACAGAGCACGTCTCAGCGTTGTTCCAGCCCAAAGACCCAGGATTTGGGCTGTTATCTGCCACCCAACCCTCCACAGGCTGGAGGCTGCTGCTGAGGGGTGGGAAAGTAGTGACTTTTGGGTGCCTTCACTGGCCCTCACCATGGCCAGGCAGAGCACATGGTCAGACACGCTGGCCTGGGGCTCCTGGGCACAGGCATGGCAGCCTTGAGAAAAGCAGAGGGAGCTGAACGTGTCTGCTGTGTGCAAGCCAGAGACACACAGCGATTTGTGTGAGGTCTCAGTGGGGCTGGGTCGGGCCTGAGAATCTGCATTCCCTGCCTCCCCATGGAAAAACCAAGTAAATAGTGAGCTCTTCCCTTTGTTGATTGTGCCCTTTGATGCTCAAGAGATTTTTAATGCAATGATGTCCAATTTCTGTCTTTTGTTTCTTGAGTTTTTGGTGTCACATCCAAAAAATTCATTGCCAAATCCAATGTCATGATGCTTCCCCATATTTTCTTCTAAGAAAGAGTTTTAGCTCTTACATTTAGCTCTTCGATCCATGCTGAACTGGTTTTTGTGTGTGGTGTAATGTAGGGGTTATCTTTGTTCCTTTCGACGTGAATATCCAGGTTTCCCAGCACTGTTTGTGGAGAACACTGTCCTCTCTCCACTCAATGGCCTCGGTACCCTTTTCAAAAAGACAACCCACAGAATGGGAGAAAATACTTGCAAATCACAGATCTGTTGAGAATTGATTTCTAGACTATATTAAAAATTCCTGCTACTGAACACACACAAAACAAAAAATCTAATTAAAAAATAGGCACAGGACTTGAACAGACATTTCTCTAAAGAAGAATGGCCAGTACGCACATGGAAAGAAGCTCAGCATCACTCATCATTAAGGAAATGCAAACCAAAGCTACGAGATACCGCCTCATCCCCATGGGAATGGCTTACTGCAAGGGTTAGTGAGAATGTGAGAAAAAGTGGAAACTGTCCACTGCTGGGGGGAATGTAAAATGGTGCAGCTGCTCCAGAAAATGGTATGACTGTTTCCAAAAAATTAAAAACAAAATTGCCACATAATCAGCAATTCTACCTCTAGTTATATAGTGTATTGCTCTGTTCTCATGCTGCTAATAAAGACATACCTGAGATGGGGTAATTTATAAAAATAAGAGGTTTAATGGACTCCCAGTTCCACATGGCTGAGGAGGCCTCACAATCACGGTGAAAGGTGAATGAGGAGGAAAGTCACGTCTTACATGGCAGGAAGTAAGAGAGTGTGTGCGGGGAACTTCCCTTTATTAAACCATCAGATCTCATGAGACTTATTCTCTATCACAAGAACAGCGTGGGAAAGACCTTCCTCTGTGATTCAATTACCTCCCACCAGGCCCCTCCCATGACACATGGGGATTATGGGAGCTACAATTAAAGATGAGATATGGGTGGGGACACAGAGCCAAACCATAGCATAGACCCAATGGAATTGGAAGCAGGGACTTGAAGAGAATTCATACATCCATGATAATGGCAGCACAATTTATGACGCACAAAATTTGGAAGCATCTATCCATCTACACGGATGAATGTGTAAAGAAAATGTGAAATATTCACTATTCAGCCTGAAGAGGAAGAACATTCTGACACATGCTACAACATGGGTGAACCATAGGGACCGTTTGCAATGAAAAACAAGCCAGTCACAAAAGGACAAACAATGTATAATGCCCCCTGCATGAGGTCCCTAGAGTCCTCACACCCGCAGACAGAAAGTAGAGGGTGGTTGCTGGGGCCGGGAAGGGTAACAGGTTTAGTGTTTATGGGGACAGAGTTTCGGTTCCGGAAGACAAAACTTTCTGTAGATGGATGGTGGTGATTGCTGCACAACCATGTGAATGTATTTAATGCCACTGAACTATACACTCAAAAATGGATCAGAGGGTAAATTCTGTATTATATATATTTTGCCACAATTAAGAAAAAAAAAAAAGAAAAAAGAAGACCCTTGCTGAGCTTTACAAGCAGTTCCTTCTGGTCTTCAAATATTCTTCATGAATTGAGTGGTGCCAGATTGCTGTTTAATACTGATAAGTGAAGGAGGAAATTCTAAATAAGTTAGTCACAGCATAGAAATTTGCTTACAAAACCTGAGACTGGACTCAAACTCCTTTAGGGCTTTCCCCCTCAATGGAAGGAGTGGAGACCTTGTCACTGAACAATGTGGTTCCCAGGTAGTTTATTTACAGCAATGCCATGTCCTGCTTACACATGTGAGTAGTCAGCAACTGGCTTTAGGGAGGAGGGATTGCAGGTGAGAGGAGGCGCTTTGTTAAGGACCAGATGCTTCCCTGTTCTTTTGCCAGGTGCAAATCAAGCACCACCTGGAAGAAATGTAATCATTTGAGATGTCTTTAAAAATAGTCACTCCCTGAATTTAAAATGTAAATTTAAAACAATTCTGATGAACAAAATAATTAGGAAATACAGATTTCCTAAGTTAGGGTGCCAGGTAATTCAGGCTATGACAATATTGAATTACTTATGTATCATGGATTAAGCATCTATATCTAAGTAAGCAAAAATAAAAAAATGAAAGAAAACAGAAGCAATAATTGAATAATAATGCCTAGATTAAAAAAAAAAAACAACAATTTGATGTGTCTTTATGGAAAGTTAGGCTGTGACCAGAGCTAAGTTGGAGGTATTGCTGTTTCTTTCTCTAAAGAGGTTTAATGTTGGATCTAGTTTTTTCGTAGCATTAGAAAAGCTCTCTTTTGGGGATTGCTACTTTTTAAAAAATTAATATTCTACTAGTACTATTTTTGAGGGAACTCAGCCATTTATGATTATCAATTTCCAAATTTCTTCATGGATACAAATTAATTACTGATTCATTCAACTGCAGACTTTTTTTTTTTTTTTTGGGATAGAGTTTCACTCTTGTTGGCCAAGCTGGAGTGCAGTGGTGTGATCTCGGCTCACTGCAACCTCTGCCTCCTGGGTTCAAGTGATTCTCCTGCCTCAGCCTCCCGAATAGCTGGGATTACAGGCGCACGCCACCATGGCCAGCTAATTTTGTATTTTTAGTAGAGATGGGGTTTCTCCATGTTGGTCAGGCTGGTCTTGAACTCTTGACCTCAGGTGAATCCATCTGCCTTGGCCTTCCAAAGTGCTGGGATTACAGGCATGAGCCACTGCACTGGGCCTGCAGACATAATTTTTATAGGGAAGAACTGACCAAAAAAAAGAAATTTTTATATATAGAAACTATTCCCCCTTTCTGTTTCTCACCTATCACCACACAAATATGTCTTACATAAATGAAAGAATGCAAGCAAAATAACACATGATATTAAATAAAAGGACTTCCTTTTTCTTTAATGTATGTCACTTAAAGGATTGTGCTAGTTTATAACTCAGTGAACTCATGCGTAAGAGTGGTTGAAAAGTTTCACTTACAATAGCACATTCAGAATAAATCATATGGTTATAATTATTTGTATGCTTTTCCAGGCACATTAACTGAGCTAAACTAAATATATCACTTCATGCATAATTAAAGATTTAAGATCAATGAAACTTATACTCTTTATCGAATTTCACCTAGGGACTTGTGAGGGAGAAAGCTTAGAAAACTTTTTAGACGTTATCTGCTAGTGAGGATGGAAACCACTGTAATTCCTTGTCTCTGTGTTAAACAATTCTGGGACCAGCAAAACGAACTTTCCTGTTTTCTCCAGGAAATACCTGCCCCTGAGAGCTAAGCCTGGGGACCAATCGACCAGTTCACTTCCTTCTCAACAGCAGCAGCGGCTCCTGGAGGCTCCTGCCCAGAGGATATCTGCCCTTCCTACCAACCCACAGTTTCCTCATAAACTCTGCCCTGCACAAGCCAGTTCTCTCGGCTCTTGTGCCTCCCGTCCCAGGCCCAAAACACGTATAAACACCACACCCTATTTTTCTGCCTTTAGCTCCGGCCAGGCTGCAACCCTCACCTCACTGCAGGGGTCTCCTGAAGGCAGCTTTGTTGGGGACTTGACAGTTGATGCAGTTAATCATCAAGATGTGCTCGAGAGGCTGGGGAGTGGTCAGAGGGATCACTTGTAGCTCCTCTTGCCCTTTCCCTTTCAACATATTAACAATTGAGACTTCTTTAAGAAAACAGGATCTTCTGACTGAGAAAGATCAATTTCTTTTTTTTTTTTTTTTTTGAGATGGAGTCTTGCACTGTCACCCGGGCTGGAGTGCAGTGGTACAATCTCAGCTCACTGCAACCTCTGTCTTTCAGGTTCAAGCAACTCTCCTGCCTCAGCCTCCCAAGCGGCTGGGACTACAGGCATCAGCCAACATGCCCAGCTAATTTTTTGTATTTTTAGTAGAGACAAGGTTTCACTATGTTGGCCAGGCTGGTCTCAAACTCCTGACCTTGTGATTCACCCACCTCAGCCTCCCAAATTACAGGTGTGAGCCACCGCGTCCAGCCGAAAGATCAATTTCTTTTCTTGGAAAGAGATGACATGGCATGATCTCCTGGGACAGGTTTTCATTCTAAACACCACATTTTGCCTGAACAAAATAAAACCACTCGAAACTACAAAGGAAATCTTCAGAGAACAATTTTCTGGGCAACTGGAATGGGAAATAAATTTAGATGTAAGGCTCAGCTTGCTGCAGTGATGACCACAACGGCTGGCCAAGGCAGTGGACACGACCATTGAGACACAGACAGGGTTTACCTCTAACCCTGATTCTAGGAGGGTTCCAAGTTGGCTGGGACAAGACATCCTAGCTTTAAGGCGGCTTCTCACGTCGGGGTGTGTCTTTGTCTTCTGATGCTTCCCAGCCAGGCTTCTCCCAGCTGTGGGTGGAAGGCGCACCCCATTCATCCACACGCATGAAAGCATCTTGCTGTAGCTTAGGACTCTCTGCTATGCCTCTGGGAAAGAAAATGGAATCTCGGGACCCCACACTCACTCTGCCAAAGAGAAAGTTACGCTTCAGAGTGGAGCCCTGCGATTCCGCTTTCCTTTTGTTCCTGAACTTGGAGCTGCAATTTCACAGCCTCATCCCTGAGCCAGGTTCCCACAGTGACAGAGGCCACATAGCTCCCCGACGGCTTCCCTCACAAACTGCTCATGAGGAAACTCCTGGTGAGACCCTAGACCTTTCAGGATAGATACCCCTGTATCTAGCCCTAAAACCAAGTTCTATGGAATCTCACCCTGGCAATGTCAATGACCAGCTCATCTTAACAGGTACAGGACAAAGACCCGACCAAAAACCATCCCTCCACGAACCCGAGACAAATGCATCATTGACCTTTTCCTGCACCCCTTATGTTTGCACATAACATGTAGATTCGCTGAGCACGATCAGAGCCTCCAAGAACGTGACCGTTTGCCTCACTGCCGACCCACCCTCCTTCTTTCTCTCCTGCTCTCTCTTTCCCCTTTAAATAAACACTCTGGAGAAGGCACAAGTGATGGACGTTCATGTGACTTTTGGTTCTTTTTACACACTCAGGCCAAACAAAGCTCTCTTAATGGAGACGCCTGCCGCAGTCACTGTGGTGAACCCCTCTCTAGGCACGTGTCCATCTGTCTGAATCTCTGCAGGTCTCTGTAGGAAGAACAGTGTGCACCCACATTTAAATTTCTTGCAGGTACTTCCCATCTGCAAAACAGGATCCTCTGAAACCTGCACTTGCAGTGCACAGATACACTCAGATGAGAAAAGTAGTCAACTGAATTAACATCCTTAAAATCAGTACCTGCTGCATGCCAGGGACGGCAGCAGAAGAAATCATTTCAGCAACAATGGGACACTTCAAACCTCCAAAAGAAGCGCCATATCAATGACATCAAGGCAAATGCCCCCAGGTCAAATTATTTCTGTGTCAGAGTTGCTCATTACAGCTCTGGCTCTGGCAGGTCATATTCTATTTAGGATAACTTGTCCTATTGTCTTTATAAGAACACGTGTGCTTGTCAGGCCTGCAGTCCTGATGTTTGGTTCAGAAAATATGGTCACTGTAATTATAGCTCTTCCCGGGTGAGGAAATGAGAATCCGACTCGTAATCCTTTTATCATTGACTTGGATGATTTATTTCTCGCCAAATAAGAATGGAGAAATTTCAAGGGCAATTTATCTAATTCTTTCCCTGTGCATAATTTTTTTAAAAGAAATTTGCCCTGATCAGAAAAAGCACATTTTCCAGAGGGATTCTTTAATGATATTGATCTCTTGTGCATTACCTGGCCTCAGATAGACCTTAAATAATTGTCCCAATTAATCTACCAGGTGAGTTTCTTAATCGTTTTTTTTTCTCGAAGCATCATAGATGATTTTAAAGTTATTTTTAGTCCAGGTGCAGTGGCTCATGCCTGAAATCCCAGCACTCTGAGAGGCTGAGGTGAGCAGATCACTTGAGACCAGGAGTTCAAGACCAGCCTAGCCAACATGGTGAAACCCCATCTCTACTAAAAATATTAAAAAATTAGCTGGATGTGGTAGCATGCACCTGTAGTTTCAGCTACTGGGGAGGCTGAGGCAGGAGAATAGCTGGAACCAGGGAGATGGAGGTTGCACTAAGCTGAGATCACACTACTGCACTCAAGCCTGGATGACAGAGAATCAATCTCAAGGACAAAAAAAGTTGTTTTAATAATTACTTTGCTATCAGGTTTCTATTTTCCCAAGCAAAATGATCTCAGTGTTTGTTCAGCTTCTCTGCCCCTCTTGGTAGGATATAACCATTCTCCCCACATCTGCACTTCCCACTTCCTACCACCCCCCATCCCCCTGAGCACCCAGCAGCAACCCTCGGCTCAGGGCTCTGCCAGCTCAGCTGTTGAAGTCCTTACGTCACCTGTGCGTGTGTTCTCTTGGCCAGGTGTTTCCAGCAAGCCTTTTAATGAAAGAGAGCTTCAAGGGGAGAGACAAAAATAGTGGCAAAATGCAAATTATTACAGCCTGTGACAGAAGTTACTCTGCCCAAGCTTCTGCCTACTGCCAGGGCTGTGTCCTAACTGAGGAGAGCTAGGCAATGATGGTGACTTGCGGAATGTGATGAGGTTGGAGCCTTGAGAGTTGCCCAGTTAGGGCGTGTGCATGTGTGTATGTCAGTGAATGTGGTGTGCATGTGTGTAACGTGCATGAGTGTATGCATGCATGTGTGTATGTGTGCATGTGGATGAGTGCATATGTGCTTGTGTGTAGTGTGCATGAGTGTATGTGTGTGTGTGTGTGTGTGCAGGTGTGTATATGCATGAGTGTATATGTGCATGTCTGTGGTGTGCATGAGTGTATGTGTGCATGTATGTGTGCAAGTGTGTATATGCATGAGTGTATATCTGGATGTGTGTGGTGTGCATGAGTATATGCATGCATGTGTGTATATGTGCAGGTGTGTATATGCATGAGTGCATATGTGCATGTGTGTGGTGTGCATCAGTGTAGTGTGCATGTGAGTATGTGTATGAGTGTATGCATATGCATTTATATACCATTGTGAAGGAAGTAACTGATAAATAAAAATGTTATTTAAAACAAAAAACAGCCTCGCAATGTGTCCTCCACTCCAGACACAGTAGGGAAAGTACATTTCTGGGGCTGGGTGAGGTGGGACGCAGCTGGTGGGGCAGGTGGGAGGAGGGTGTGTGTCGATTTAGGGAGGTCTGAGTGAGCTGAGCATCATAACCGGGGGTCACGGTGGGTTTATGGGCCACTGAGAGGGATGTGATCTCCACCCAGGGTGATAAGTGGGATTGGGGGCACAGTAGGGACAGGGGAAGTCAGCCGATGGGTGGTGTGTGGGTGCAGGCACTGTGAGGTTCCGTGGTGTTTCCTCTCTCGGGTGTTCACAGCATTTGGTGGAGGCCGTTATTCCAGCACTTGTCACACGGAATCCCCACATGTGCCCCTCACTGATGAAGCTGCCTCCCTCCTCCTCTGTGTCTCTGGTCCCTGCTCAGAAACCTCCGTGTGGCGTTGGTGAAGGGGAGCGTGTCCCGGTGAGCGACACGGATGCAGACATGGATGGAAGTGGCAGCAGGTTTGATGCCATCAGCTCTTCCGCAAAAGTGGTTAACCCAGGCTTAAGAAGCGTACATATTCATCTCAGTATGAGAATCCATTTACATCTAACAAATAAAATGCCTTCCTTTTTTCTCATGTGTACAACAAACAAAAGTTCTATTTTATTTTTCATAATAGACTAAAACATGATTCTGTGTGAACTGAACTATTTTGTTTTTCATAATAGACTGAAACATGATTCTGTGCTGCTGAAAGGATTTTTGGCACAAACCTAGCTTAAGATTCAACGTAAACAGTTTGGGCCTTATTAAGAACTTGTGCTCTTTGAAATGTACTAAGAATGAAAAGAAAAGCCACAGACAGGGAGAAAATATTTGCAAATCACATAGCCAATGCTGAACCAGTATCCAGAATATATAAAGCACTCTCAAAATTCAAAATTAAGAGGATAAATAACAACAAAAAATAGTGCAGGGATTCGAGCAGACACTTTGCTGAAGAAGAGGGATGGGTGGCACAAGAACACAGAAGCAAGCCGGCAGCATCGTCATTAGGAAAGCGCCAGGCAAACCCTCCAGAGACGCCCGGACACACCTGCGAGAGTGGCTACAATTAAAACAACCACAGAGACTTGACGGCATGGAATGCTGACGAGGACGCGGAAGAGCCGGGACCATCACACGCATGTGCTGGGGGCAGTCACAGTGAGCAGTGCACTGGAGAAGAGGGTGGACACACACTCCCCCGAGGCCCTGGCGACACCAGCTCAGTTGCCTCCTGCAGGAAGCAGATGCTCACACTCCCTCCAAGACCTGCACGTGACTGCCCACACGGCCTGGTTCATCATCAGCCCGAACTGGAAACAGTGACATGTTTTCCTATCAGGGAGAATGGAGGAGTAAAAGCGGTTCCTCCTGGGGAGAAAGCATGACCTAGCCAAGCCCAGGAACAAGCTGCCGACAGCGGACTCAGACATGTCCTGCTTGGTGACAGGCAGCGGCTCGGAGGCACCTGAGGACTGCTCCGCTTATGTGTCCCTCTCAAAATGGCAAAGTGACAGGGGACAGGAGGCAGGTCTGTAGAGGCTGTGGTTGGAGCAGGAACGGGCCGCAGAGGGTGCGAGAGGGTTTTGGGCGGTGGAGCTATTTCACATTTGATGGTGCTTTTCCATCATATGTGCTTGTCAAACTCAGCACGGAGTACCAAAAAGAGTGAATTTTCCTGTGTGCTAACAATACATCAGTCAAACTTCAGCCAAGCTGAAGGAAGCAGCCAGGGGCTTCTCTTAGTTGGAAAGCTTCAAAGAAGTGCTTGGGGCTGCCTGCCCCTCTGAGGCACACCGGTGTTCCCACCATGGTGAGGCAGGATGGGGGTCGGGGATGTGACTCTGCCCTCGGGGACCGTGATGACCACAGTGCTGACACTGTGAGCCCCAGAATCACACTGTAGACCACCTTACTCAGGCAAAGCCACCTCCAGCAGGGAATGTCCCCTGTAGGGAGCATGTGCCTTTGACTTTACCTGTCCTCAGACTGACCTTTTGCTCCTGAGAATAGTAAAAAGCACAGCCTGGGAGGAGATTTAAGATGCTACTGGGACATGTGACATATGAACTAGCATGGGCAGCTACTGCAGGTGCACCCAGAGGGCCACCCAGAACGTGCTTGCCAGCAACACCTCTCCCAGCCCCACATGAACAGCTGTGTGGGACTCCCACAGCGGGAGCCTCCCTCGGGCCGTCCTGGCTGACTCACTCCCCATCAGCTGCGCCGACTGGTTGAAATTTCAGAGTGTACTTTTGCTTTTGCACTTAGTTTTCAGAGGGTTCTTTCTCTGTTGCAATAAACTGCTTTCTACTGCTGAGTGTCTCTTTAAATTCTTTTAAACTAAGAAGACAAGAACCAAAGACTCTCCATCGCCATCCACAATGGGAACAGCTAAATGTGGCCCAGCCAAGACCTCCTGTCCATTGAGTTAAACCCATCGTCCAATGCTGACTGCACAACACTGCCTTGTTCTTACACCAAAGCTCCCTTGAGAAAGCCCGTGGGTGGCACGTGGCTGGCCTTGGACACGTCATCTCCCGAGATCCCCGGCCTCTGGTCAGTTGTTTCCTGGACCTCAGCCACAGCTAAAGTTCAGGCTCCTCAGGACAACTGTTTCCTAATGGCTTCTGATGAATGAAAAAAGAGGCTAAGATGGTTCTTCTCCTCCCTCTGGTCCCATGCAATTCAGGGAAATTTCAGTAGCACAAAGAGAGACGGCCTCACTGAGGGTCTTCACAGGGCCTAGCCAGGGGTCTGTCTCCAGGATGTGGGCAGCTCTCTGTGCACAGAGAGGTCCTTGTGCCAGCTGCACGCATGGTGGGGGGATGAACATGTTTATTCCTCTCGGAATCCCTGGGGTGGGAACCTCACCTGGTGGCTAGGTGGACACACAGCCCAGGGTGGTTCAGGCAGCCCCACTCTAAGAGAGCAGAGCAGAGCAGCCACTCTCAGGGAACAGTGGAGGGGTTGATTGCTACAAAAATACTTTCCTCAATGCTCTGCCGTGGGGCCTAATTCCCACCGTTAGAATTCATTAGACTTTTCTGATGTTGGATCCCTGGAAAGCCCCAGAAAAAGTTCCAATTTCTCTATGGAAGACTAGCACCTGGAA
This sequence comes from Cacajao melanocephalus, assembly GCA_963573385.1. Classification (NCBI taxonomy): domain Eukaryota; kingdom Metazoa; phylum Chordata; class Mammalia; order Primates; family Pitheciidae; genus Cacajao; species Cacajao melanocephalus. The sequence continues at coordinate 13,852 of CAUYLG010026798.1, forward strand.
GCACAGATCATGTTCCCCGGGATGCTGGATGTGAGGCTGCCTGTCAGAAGCCGCCTTGGTCTTGGGTACAGATTTTACTTTAACGTAAACTGGAGCCCAGGGAAGGCAAGCTGAGGCACGGCCCTGTGTGTTGACTGCAGAGGAAGGAACGGGGCGAATGGTGCCATTCTGGACTCAGGGCGCCATTCTGAAGGACTGGCCTTCACCAGGAACTCCATATTCTGGTTTCCAGTCTATTGACAGAATCTCTCTCTCTCGCTTTCTCTCCCCTTTCCAGCCACACTTTGATCCATCTCTTAAGCCAGGAGAGAGACTTCGTGGTTTATAGCTGGCGTATAAACATTGTGATGCTTTCTGTGTGAGCGTGGCAGTCGCCCTGTATCCATCTTTAATACTGTAACTGCTCATCGATTTAGCTCTTCACTACCCATTGGAGAGATGGGCAAGATTCAGGAAGCTCATTTGTGAGAAAAGCCATCGCCCCTGTAAGATCTTCAAAGCAAACATCTCTCTGGCAGAACCCAAGAAAAATTCCAGTCGGGTTTTCAAGAGCTAATCAAGGCACTGCACAGCTTTGCACAGCTTCATGTGAGATCCTGCTCCTTCTCCACCTCCTTCTCAGTTTCTTCACGATTAGGCTGAGGTTGGAAAGCAAACCCGAGAGCTGCTCCAACTGCATTTTTTCTGGTCTGTGTTGACGCATGAAGCCAGGTTGCTTCTGCTGCTGGCACTGGCTCAGGATGAAGACTCAGGGTCTGGGCGAGGTGACAAATCCAAAGGCTCCCAGCATCGAGTGAGGACCGAAGCCACCACTGCCCCTGTGCCTGGCAAAACCAGCATTCACCAACTATTAACTGGTGGGCTTTGCTCTCGGGGGTGTGGAAGGCAGAATCAAAGTGAATAATATAAGCACTCCCGAGGCAGCACTGGCATGCCTCGCTCTGGGAAGATAAAAATAAATGTTGATGCTGGTGGATTATAAAATATCCCACCACTTTTCTTCCGTCCCGCGCCTTTGAATCAAGCACATTACTCTCACCAGGGTCCGCTGGCTGAGACACAGCGCATGTCCCTCTTCCTGAAACGAAGGCAGTCTGTCTGATGCTGACATGGAGGACTAGTAATTTACTACCTCTGCTGCAATTGTAAATGCTCCCCCACCACAGGGATTGAAATGTTCTTCCTATAATTATAGGGGAATCAAAAGTCTAGCACGCTAATGCGCTGAGCTTCTGTGCCAGCTATTTGTAAGAGGTGCTTCTCGGCCAATATGCTGTTTTTAACATGTCATCTGTATGAGGTTGTCAGGATTGGCTTGCCCTTATTTTCTGTTTTTCTCCCCTAAAATAATAGTATTACTTAAAATTTTAATATTTGTGAAACTAAAAAGGAAAAGAAAAATACCCGAACATGTAAAACCCAGTTGAACCAGCCCCGTTGCCTCTTTGGTTTGCCATAGAAGGACTCTTTGGGATGGAGACCCAGGATGGGATGTCACTGGCTGCCTGAGACGAAGAGGGCTGGCTCTCTGGGAAAGCATGCCCTGTGCTCTGGGGCTCTTAGTCCAGGTCTCTGATGAGGGTGGCCTTCTCTCTTCAGGAAACACTCCTGCTCCCTGGTGCTGTGGAGTCAATAGGGGGACGCTACCTAGTGTGGCCCAAGGTGCGGTTTTCTCCAACTCGTCCCACCTACAAATTGGGGTGCAGTTGCTGCTGCATGGATGTCTCACAGGACACAGTGTTATTCTGGCATCTGAATCCCCCAGCTCTGCTCTCCACATGCTCTCCAACGGAGCAGGAGGCAGGCGGCAGGTGGCTGCTCGTGCTGTAGGAGTCTCCAGGTCTGCCAAAGCGTAATTTGGGCAGTTGGGCTGGGGACTGCCCCAGTAAGCCACTGCGCTGGCCAAGGACAAGGGTGCCTCCCTTCTCCTGACTCAGACCCCTGGCCACGTTTCCCTTTTACCCGTGGAAGCGACGGCCCTGTGCATGGCAAAGCTGACACAGAAAAGGTGCAGAGAGGGTGGTAAGTGACAAACCTCCGTGCCCAAGTGGGGCACAGCCTGTACTTTCTGGAATGATTGAATTTGAAACCTTGAAGGAGCCTGCAGGATCCACACCGAGACTTCTGTTATTGTGCACATGAGAACACTGTGGCTCGGAAAGTCGGGGCGTCTTGCCCAAGTGGCCCAGCTGGGCTGATGGGGTCCCTGATTGCTATCGCATGTTCTTTCTACCGCAGCGACACTTTCTCGATACTCAGCCTGTTCAGATTGCCCTCCAGGAATTGGAAATGGGCCCCAGATGCATCCATTTCTTCTCTTTCTACATAAAGTGCTGATCACAGACACTGAGAGAGTCATTTCTATTAGAGAAGGGAACGTTGGACTGGGTTTAATGTCAATGTTTCTACAGCAGAACTAACAGAGTAATGCTCCCTGGTGCATCCTGCAAAGCGATGTGGTCTGCGCACGGCTGGGGGAGGTCACGGCCTTCCCTTTATTGGCAAAACGCAGATCTGGCAGACCACATTTAGAAGTCACATCCCTAAGCCCACCATCTTTATTCTCTTACCTATTTGGATTTTTTTTTCAGTATTCTGATCTTAGAATTTATACTGAAAAAGTGACAAAAAAAAATTGAAAACCACTATATTCTCCAGATTTTGCTGGAGCTATCTGATGATAATTACCACATTTTTAATACCACACTTTTACACTTTTACACACGTTCTTGAGAAGCCCCAAATTATGAAAACCTCTAGAATAGATTGGTGAGAGAATAATTGTCTCAGCCGTCCAGGAATCAGTTTATTGAATTGGTTGGTTTGATGTTAGTTGTCTTAATTGACAATGGGTGCCTTCTAAGAAGAGAAAGAAAAAGAAATTAGTGCTTTATCCTCAAGGCACCCATGGGCTAAGAGGAGTGGGTAACACCTGGAGCTGTGATGCTGGACAAAAGTAACACAGGAGGAAGCCGTAAAGTCCTACGAAAATTCACGAAAGGATGACACCTGCTAGAGAGATGGTAAAGGGCTCTGTGGCAGGTGCAATGCATGCGTGGAGTGGATTTTGAAATCATAGAATGAATCCAACCAGATGAAAAAAAACAATCAGGTCTTGGAGACAAGAATAAATAGGGCTCTCCTAGAGAACAATGGGAGTTCAGTTTGGATGAAGCAAAGTGTTCTTCCAGCGGGCATGAGGCTGGCGTGTCTGGGAGCCCTGGTAGGCTGGACCTTGTCAAGGGAGCAACAGAGAACTGTAGACTCTTAGCCCTGGAGTGACCTTCCAAGGTCATCCGGCCTGACCTCTCCCAAGGTCATCCGGCCTGACCCTCTCCCAGCTGCGTCCATCCCGTCTCACTCCTTCCCAGCCGTGGTCCTGGGCAAATGTGACCCTCTCTTAGCTGCGTCCATCCCGTCTCATGCCTTCCCAGCCGCGGTCCTAGGAAAATGACACTCTGAGCCACTTAATACACCCATTTCTGCTCATCTGCAGCAAAACCACTCAGATGAAAAAACAACTGTTTTCAAAAAGTGCCTCGAGGTCATTTTGTGCTTATGTATGTGCTTTATCAAAATGTGTATTGCCTACTCTTGGTTCAATGGCAGCACACACCTCTTTCCATATCCACGTATGGCACGCCACTGGCCGAGATGCTGCTGATGCAGATACGCGTGGCTCCGCGCTGTGGGGCTAACAGTAGCATCCCACGAGGTCATTGAAAATGTCAGGTTAACAGAACTTTATGCTTAGCAATATGAAAAGCAACTCAAAACCATGGCTAAGTCAAAACAATGGGAAAGCTGTGTTCCTAACTCAGGCACCTCTCCTGACTGCAGGAATTGCTGGAGCCCTTCACAGCCAGGACTTATTGTAAATGCGTAATTTCGGTCTTTATTAACTCAAGAACACCAATTTTTAGTAAATTTTATGACTCATGGAGTGTATCATGTGTAAATGATCATTAGATGTAAAAACAGATGAAAATCTATGGCATCAATTTCTTGTAAGAACCAGAGAAAAGAGAACCTATAAAAACACCTCACATTTCTTAACAGCCTGGCAACCTACTGGGGAATGATCCCAAAGGAGTGGTTTTTCAGCCTCAAAAGAATGAAAACTCATGATTCCACAAAGGATTTCACTCTGCAGACCCCTCCAGACAGGTTTTCTTCTGTTAGCACGAGCCTTCTCCTTGTAAAGCCTGCCCACCGTTCTCCTCCTGAAGCTCCACAGAGCGAGTAGAACTCTATCTCTGCGTGTCCTCCACTATGGGAAGACAACTAACTGCTCTTCTTCAATTTTATTTGGTTGGGACTGGGAGTTTGGGGTGAAACTAAGAGCAGACCTTCATATAATTTCTTGTTAAACTTTATGTTGCTTAGTTGCTTACATTACTGTGGCTTGGTGAAATCCTTTTGCATTCCAGTTCTAATATTTGCTGCATTACGCATGCTTCCCAGGTCCCTGTGCCTTCATGAATTTCTGTTAGACGTTGTACACATGTTAGACATCGAGTAAGACAGAACCAAGGACAGAACCTTGTATCTCCCCCTTCCTGTAAAGAGTGGTCTCTGCGTATGGCCATTTGAACAAAAAGAACTTTAATTTTTGGTTTTGGTCATTTAACTAATCCCACATCAAGTTTATTTATGCTGTAAATACGCATGACCTCACCTTGCCCTCAGAGGAAACCCTTCAGTCTAAGAGTTCAGCAAGCACATGGAGCCTCTACTGAGTGCCAGCAAGACAGCTGAGGTGAGAGAGACGCAGTGTCTATGTGGGAAGAGTTTCCCTTGCTGCTTCTTTACAGCAAATGGATCTCGATGGCACGGGCAATGGCAGAATCCATAGGGTCTCACAGGAGGTGCTGTGGCTGTGGCATCATCTAGGGAACTCTCTTCTCCAGGACTCATGGAAGCTGATCACACATTAGGGGCAAGGGCGGCCACAGGAGGAGCTGCCTAAGCAGAGACTGAGGGCCATGCAGTGAGGGAGGTCGGCCAGGCCTGAGGAGCTCTGAACCCTGGGGGCAAGGGCCACGCAGCTAGGGGGTCAGCCGGGTGTGAGGAGCTCGGGCCATGGGGCAAAGGGTCGCGTAGCTTGGGGTCAGCTGGGTGTGAGGAGCTCCAGGCCGTGGGGCATGCACGAGTGGGCACCGGGCTGCAGAGTCCACCTCACCATCCCAGGGGCTTGGGGCTATGCTGGGAGAAGGACCACTTAGAGGACAGAAACGTCATGCCTTAGAGAATGTGGTGGCCATGGCCCGGCAGCCTCCTGGTCTCACAATCTAGAAACATCTGAAAAGGAAACTGGCCCAGCATAACCTCTCAGCCACTCTGCACTCACTTTTTGCCTATTTTAAGTACAAATAAATGATGTATTAAGTAATTTTGGAGTGAGCGATGGTGGGGAGGCACTCCAGGGCTCTGCAGGATGGGGATGGCTGCGCTCTTCACCCCAACATGTGTTACCGCGGGCAGCTGGAGCAGCATGAGCAGGGCAGGACAAGGCTCCCTACACACCAGGAGTGTGGCACGGCCATCAGGTGGCGGTCAGGCGGCAGTCACACTGTCTCTCTACAAGAATAGTTGGTCACAGCAGCACCAAGGAAAGGCAGAATCCCAGTAGAAAGAAAACGTTGGAAAGGTGATCAGCAGCTTCCTGATAGGATTTCAGGAGCTGGGCACGTGGGCTCAGGTGACCACATGTGGGCAGCCCACCCGAGGACGCATCAGGGGGAAGGAATCCTGGGCCCCGGAAGCATGCCAACGTGTAAAACCCGTCACACGTCAAACGGCACACCCGTCCTTCCAGCTGCCTGCTTGGGCCTCTTCCAAGTGTACTTTCCTTCCCTTCATTCCTGCTCTAAAGCTTTTAAATCAACTCTCACTCCTGCTCTAAAGCTTGCCTCAGTCCCTCCTTCTGCCTTCTGCCCCTCAGGCGAATTCTTTCTTCTGAGGAGGCAAGAACTGAGGTTGCCACAGACTCCAATGGATACAAATTTGCCGATGGGATAATTGGATCCATATATATTACATTTTTTTGAGACAGGGTATCACTCTGTTGCCCAGGCTGGAGTGCAGTGCTGTGATCTGCCTCACTGAAACCTCCACTTCCCGGGCTCATGGGATCCTCCTGCCTCAGCCTCCTGAGTAGCTGGGACTACAGACATGCACCACCACTCCTGGCTAATTGTTTTGGTATTTTTTGTAGAGATGCGGTCTCACCATGTTACCCAGGCTGCTCTTGAAGTCCTGGGCTCAAGCTATCCATCCGCCTTGACCTTGAAAAGTGTTGGGATATTACAGGCATGAGCCACTGCACCTGCCTCAGATCTGCATTTTAAAGAATCACTCTGTCCCCAGAGCCACAGATGCTCATAGATATTAGGGAAATTGATCGGACTCCTGGACCGGAAATCTGGGATAAGGAGAGAAAGGTTTTTGGATTAGGCAATTTGGGTGGCTTCTGGGGTATTCACCAGGAGGAAAAGTGTAAGGAGAGAACAAATCTTGGTGGTGGGGACAGGTGGCGAGTTCCACCCTAGAGCACAGCGATCACGGGGAGCCCCCGACAGATAGCCGGGTAGTTCCTGGGCGCAGGAGACATGCCTTTCCTTGCTGAGCCCGTCCTTCTGAGCATCTGCTATTCAGTTCTGCTGCCCTCTCCACTTTGTGTGAATGCCTCAGGCTCGATTTCCTGCATGCCTTCCTGTGTATCTCATTGCCCACATCTCTTCCGTAAATTCAAAGGCACCTTCTCCATGGACACCCTGCTCTTTCCTCCTGAGCTCCCAGCATGCTTGTGTAAATTCCAGGGAAATCGAGGGTATAAAACTCATTCCCAGCCCTCTGGGCAGGGATGACCCTGGGGAGGGGAGAGAGGTCATCAACTGCTAACAGCTGCAGTGCGGGGCTGGGCTTCCATGATGGAAGCTCATGGGCTCAGAGCAGGGGCAGCTTGGTCTACACAGGGAGTCAGCGGGTCTCTAGAGAGGCTGATGGACACACAGCCCTCTTCTCGGGCCAGGAGGAGGGGGGTGCACCCCAGGAGAGACTGCGAACTGAGTGATGCAGCCAAGGTGGATGGGCAAGGCCACGCTGTGCCTACGCATGTGAACACGACACAGGCCACGTTGTGTCCCAGGCACCTGGAAGAGGCTCTGAGCTCCATCTGCTGAGTGAGATCATCTGCCCACCAGGAGGGAGACCCGGTTCACCTGTGCCTGGGATACAGGGGAGAGAATGTGTGGGAACAAATGAGCCCCAGGCAGGGTGTGGGTCAACTGGGCGGGGGATTTAGGCCTTGGGGAGATGAGATTTGCATGTGCAGAGTTGGGATGGAAATGTGTGTGTGAGTGCTGAGCAGGGCACTGGGAGGAGGCGGCTTCAGGAGGGCCAGGACACTCACAGGACTGCATGTCGCAGAGTGTCCCGTGCCACATGGCTGGACTGAGCCTGGGGGCCTCAGTGACTGAGGCAGCTGTGGGTCACCCCAGAGGGAGCGCTGCCTATGAGTCTACTGCACTGTGGGTGGGATCCTGGTCTAACGGTGCCACACCAGCGGGACCCCTAGGGGGACACCCCACAGGCTGCTGCTATAGAGCAGCGGGTGTCAGCAGGTCAGGAGCTCAGGAAGGTTTGAGGAGAAATCAGCAGGAGGACCCCTGGGGAGGGGCCAGCACTCGGGAGCCCCCCGGGGCAGGAGGGGCCTCTTCCTCCCAGACAGAAGCCAGAGGCAGGCCCCCTTCTGCTGTGCTGGGGGCTGAGGTGGTTTTGAACAACTACGGTGAAGGGAAACTTTACTCCCAGGCTGGGTTTGACAGTGTATCTGGGCAGTTTCCCTGCCCCACCGCCCCACGACTTCCTGGTTCATTTGTTCCAAGTCTATTTCAGGTGCTGTGAGGGAAGGCAGAGGTTTTCACTCTCACTTCCTGCTTTCTGTCTCCTAGTAGCAAATTATCCATCCCTGGCCTCAAGGGCATCCTCTGTGGGGAAGGGGGGCGCCTGGAGTCTCCAGAGCTGAGCTGGGTGGACCGGAGGTCCTTGAAATACCCTCAGGATTGCCCCAGAGCAATCTGAAAATTGGAAGAGGAGGAGACATATTGCCAAGAAGAGAAACAAAAGAATGTGACACCTTGTTTTTTCGCCTGGCACGTTCTGGCATATTTTTTAAAGTTCAGCCATTTGAGCCAGACCTTATTATGGGAATTCTATGAACATTTGATGGATATTTTGCATCCATTTGGAACTGAAGTTTGAAGAGAGATAGGGCGGCCCAATGGAAAGAACATGTGAAGTCAATTACCCTTTGGTTGCACCTTATCTCGGGATGCGAAGGCCGCTGGCAATGAGGGAGGAAAGGCCTCCACAGCCGGCGATAACTGTGTGAATTTTCTAGGCAACAGAGGATGGTTTCTTCACTATAAAACAGGAGCACTTTTGTCTCAGCCAAGTCTAGGTGGCAGTCTTTTGTCTTAGAGGCAGTTAAATGCTACTGTGAGAAGATTCTCAGCTGCTTTGAAAACAGTAAAAAGTCTTGGCATTTTTAACAAGAGAAATGCATTTTGAAGGTGGGAAATTGTCTCTAGTGATTAAAGAGAAGGCTCTCTAGAAGTAAAATGCCCTTTGAAGGGGTGAGAGAAGGAGAAGGAGACAAAAAAGGAAGAGAGAGAGACAGAAGCACAGAGGGGGAGGGAGAGGGAGGGAGACACTGAGAGAGAAAACGAGAGAGAAAAGGAGAAAGGGAGAGATGGGAGCTGCAGGATAGAGCCTGGAGTGGAGCCAGGTGGGCCTGCCTCTGGTGGGGGCCAGTGTGGAGGTCCAGGTCTCTGGCAAGGGCCCTTGGCAGGGAGGTGCCCTAGACCTCGAGGGACAGAGCCAGGCTGAGTGGAGAGAAGGCCACACCTGGGGCTCTGGTGGTGGCTTTCAGAGTCCTGTGTGATGACCGTGCTGGTAAAAGTCCAGTTCTTGGGGGATGAATTCCAGGCTCCTGAAGATGCCTGGGCTGCCTGATTGACAGCCAGGAAGCTGAGGCCTGAACGCATCGCCAGGTGGTTATTGCTCTGCTTCCATGGAAACGCACGCAGGACGGGGGAGCCGAGGTGAGGTTTTAAAGACAGCCTTCTTTTTATAACTTCCCTACCTTATCCTCTTCCATCTGACCACCGTTCCCATGGCAACCAGATCAGAAAGGCCATCGGCCGCGCTAACTCTGATTTGCACGGTGGAGTTGCCAAGTGCCAGGTGCTGCTGCACATCCAGGGAAGCAGAGGCGCATGTGCACCCAAGTCACCTGAGGGCAGCTGGATGAAAAGGGCATGAGGTTGCAGGCACCAGGGCCCTCTAGAGTGTGGAGGGAACTCTAATTGCTGAGCTCAGCCTGGGTGCCACGAGTGAGGGTGGCCATGTGAAGTTCACACACTCGGGGCCAGTCTTGGCCCACAGGAACTTCCTTTCTTAACAATCAGAGACACAAGTGCTGGATGGCCCACGGGAGCAGGATGGTGGCCTTGTGGCAAATTGTGGTGACTCTCCCCAGATCCCGGCCTGGGCTCTGATACAATCCCTGGGGCACCTTCACGGCCAACTTCAAGGCAGGAGTTAGGTGGGAGGCTGGGTGGGACTCCATTCAGAGGCTCTGGGTTTGGCGTGAGGACCCAGGGTACAGATCAGAACCAGGCAAGGGCACCCACCCCCCATGTGGCACTGCCTCTCATGGCTGTAAAACTTGGGATGCACGACCCTGCAAATCCTGACTTTCTCCTCTGACCATGGCTAACACCTTCCCTACTAGAGAGGCGACTGCACTGATGACAGGTGTAGAGTCCTGATAAGATTAGTAAGCGACACTGAGGAGGAGCCGCAGGTCAGGGAGAACAGTTGTTCTGAGAGACGGCCAATCATAGGCACCGGCTGGCCTGACATCATGTTCCCAAAGACCTCCCTCCACGGTAGCCCAGCAGCACGACCGTATCTGCCCGTGGCCCTCCAGCATGACCCTGCCAGCTTCCCTCCAGCCCCTGCCTCTCCACAGATGGCTCCTTCTCTGCTGCGCTGCCCATTGCTTTCTGGCAACGCGTCTTCGTACTTTCTCTAATAAATCTGCCTTCTTCATCCACGACTGTCTTGGCAAATTCTCTGACCCGCCATGACACCAGCCCCAGCCAGGTGCACCCACAACAACACAGTGATGTGGCAGAAACAATGAAAAGCCATCACGCGTGGGTAAAACCGTGGGGGCCAACACAAAGGGCCAACCTGCGTGCCTCTTTCAGATGATGGATGGGGTGGTTAATTTTCAGAGAACGCCTCTATGATGATTTCCCTTCAACATAAATAGAGACTACAGCCATATGTTATTTCATGCTATATTTAAAGCTAACTTGGGACTTCTGCGGGCCACAAACGTCTTTGACAGTCCTGTGGTGGGCACACGCCTCCCTCGAAAACTTCTCGCAGGTGCTTGGGCAGGGCCTTCGCTGCACACTGGGATGCTCCTTCCTGCCCTGGCATGCATCCTGGGAAAGAGATCCTCTGCTGGGGGACTTAGGGGGTCCGTGTGGGACCCTGTCACACCCAGGTAAACTGTCCTGCTGTGTGTCTGTGCTCGGGGCTCAGAGGGTCTGTGTGGGATCCCATCATGCCCAGGTGAACTGTCCTACTCTGTGTCTGTGCTCAGGACTTACAGGGTTGGTGTAGGATCCTGTCATGCCCAGGTAAGCTGTCCCACTGTGTGTCTGCTCGGGGCTTAGAGGGTCGGTGTGGGATCCTGTCATGCCCAGGTGAACTGTCCCGCTGCGTGTCTGTGCTCGGGTTCTCTGCCTGTGAAAAACCTGAGTGCAGCAAACCTTCTGGAGTCTTTACTGAGCTGTGAGTGAGGATCTGGGCCTGCAAAGCCAAAGAAGATGCCAGAGCCGCCCTAATAGGCACAGACTCTGGTCGCAGGAGCTCTGCTGGCCTCTCCAGCCCTGAAACAGTATGCAGCTTCTTAGGAAGTGCACAGCACTCAGGAGTGATGCTGTTCTCTTTCGTGCTCTCAGTAAAACTTGGAGCTGCACAGATGGGGTGGAAGCCATGGGAACAGTGCCACGAACGTCAGAGGCGTGGTTATTCTGTGTCTCGCCCTGGCATTGGCACAGGGTGTGGAGGTTTCCATGACTGGGTGTAAGTAGAGTCACAAGAATCCCTCTGTCATCTGCTCTACACTTTCTTAGTATCTCTGTTTAAGTAAATTAGTACCCTGACTCCAACTCTTAAATTTTCTGGGTAAAATGTCCCAACTCTAGACACTGACATTATTGTTGGAAAGATTTCAGCTTCTCAACATGATGATGAGCACTGTCACTAGATGCTGACTGTCAGGAGAGTGCCAAAATGGAGACCCTTGGAGAAGGAGGGGCCTGCAAACAGATGGGTCTTCACCAATGCATCCAATAGCTGGTAGCACCGTCCCTGAAAGGTAGGCCAGCAGTCTATGGCATAGCAGCTAAGAGGAGTGGTTAGTTCTGTTTTGGGCATAGGTGGTTGTGCATGTGTGACTACATCTCAGCCTCTCAGCCACAGGGCAACCTATCTGGGTCAACTGGGATCCCAGGTAGTAGCTGTAGTACAGAGTCCAATTCTTAAGGCAGGAGTTGTTACGCTGGAGGCTGGGATGCCATTCAGAGGGCCAGGGTTTGGAGTAAGGACCTGGGGAACAGACTAGAATCCAGGCAAGGCACTGGCCACGTGGACCAGGGAGAATCCCTGATGTTTGACAGGTTTGCTGGGGCCCAGGCAGTAGCTAATCACCCATGACACATGGAATGACAAGTGAGGGATAGCAGATTCCTTTCAGACCCTTGGCCTCACACGTGGGGTTTGCATGGCTTCAGGGCCCAGACAGCAGAGGCTGGGGATGGAGCGTTTGGTATTGCTGCTTGGAGGAGTAGAGTAGGTGGTACCTCACAGCTTAGATTTTGATTGAAAACCTGTTCCTGAGAAGAACCCAGCACAGCCTGCTGAAAAGAGCAGGAAACCCAGGGTCAGCTTCTGCCTTCTAAACCATGGGTGGCATTTGGGCGTATGAAGGGCAGAGCCCTACATGGAGGGGAGAGGCAGAGGAGAGGTGGCAGCTCCAACATGTAACTGGTTTCCACCAATAACATCAGACAGGAGGTCAATTTTCTTAGTTACTCGAGGGATGCGTTTTACTATTGATTTATGTTGATCAAAGCTGAGAACAATGATTTACAGAGAAGAGTATTTGAAGGACACACACTTCATTCATTTGTCAACAGAAGATTTAGCTTCTCTCAATATCAAGACAAAACACTGGAGGACTCTGTGCTGAAGCCAGGTTCTTTGGGCCCTCCTTAGACATGTTTTATTCCATAGATGTGCTTTACTCCATTACGTTTTGGATTACGCACCCAAATGACACACAGAAAAGATGCAAGGAGCTGTCTTTAAAATCTCAACAAACTAGAAATAGAAAGAAATGCTCTCAACATGATAAAGACCATATAAAAAACCCACAGCGAAAATCATTACTCAATAGTGAAAAACGGAATGCTTTCCTCTAGAACAGGAAAAAGAGAAAGATACTCACTTTTACCACTTCTATTTAATACAGCAGTGGAAATTTTGGCCAGAGCAATTAGGTAAGATAAAAGAAGTAGAAGCCATCCAAGTTGGAAAAAGAGAATTAGAATGATCTGTTTGGAGGTGACATGATATCATAACATATAACATGATATCATATGTAGAAAAGACATGATATCATATGTAGAGAAACCAAAAGCACTGTTAGAACTAATAAATGAATTCAATAAAGTTGCAGAATATAAAATCAACACTTAAAATTAGTTGCATTTCTATGTACAATGATCAATCTGAAAAGGAAATTAAGAAAAAATTATATTTATGGTCTCATCTAAAAGAACAAAATACTTAGTGTAAACTTAACTAAGGAAGTAAAAGACTTGTATACTGAAAACTACAGAACATTGTTGAAAAAATAAAAGACAAATAAATGGAAAGACGTCTTATGTTCATGGACTGGAAGTCTTGATATTATTAAGTTGATAACATTACCCAGTGCAATTCACAGATTCAATGCAATCTCTATCAACATCCCAAGGACATTTTTTTTTCCAGAAATAGAAAAACCCATTCTAAAATTCATGGAATCTCAAGGGGCCTTGAATGATCAAAATAATCTTTAAGAAAAGGAGAACCAAGTTGGAGAGCTCCTGACTTCACTTCCTGACTTCAAAACATACTACAAAGCTCTAAGTCAAAACAGAGTGGTGTTAGCGTACCAAACATAGACCAACGGAATAGAACAGAGGGATCAGAAGTAAACCTTTGCGTATGCAGTCAGATGAATTTGAACAAAGCTGCTGCAACCAGTCAATGCTGAAAGGATAGTCTTTTCAACAAGTGGTGCTTGGAAAACTGAATATTCACGGCAAAAGAATGAAGCTGGACTCTTACCAAACACCATCTGCAAAAATGAACTCAACATGGATCAAAGACTAAATATATGACTTAAAACAATACAACCTGTAGAAAAGCACATAAGGGAAAAGCCTCATGACACTGGGTTTGGCACCGAATTCTTGGAATGATACCAAAAGCACAGGTGATGAAAGAAGAAACAGATAAATTGTACTTCAAATTTAAAAGCTTTTGTTCCTCAGAGGAAACTATCAACAGAGTGAAATAGAAACTCACAGAATGGGAGAAAATATTTGCAAATCATATATTTGATGAGGGATTAATATCCAGAATATATAAAGAGATATGGGCTGGGCACAGTGGTTCACACCTGTAATCTCAGCACTTTGGGTGGCCAAGGTGGGCGGATCACTTGAGGTCAGGAGTTTAAGATCAGCCTGGCCAACATGGTGAAACACCATCTCTACTAAAAATACAAAAATTGGCTGGGTGTGGTGGTGGGTAGTGGTAATCCCAGCTACTTGGGAGGCTGAGGCAGGAGAATCACTTGAACCCAGAAGGTGGAGATTTCAGTGAGCTGAGATCATGCCACTGCACTCCAGCCTGGACAACAGAGCAAGATTCCATCTCAAAAAAGAAAGAAAAGAAAAGAAAGAAAAACAAAGAAAAGGAAGGAAGGAAGGAGAGAGAGAGAGAGAGAGAGAGAAAGAAAAAGAAAGAAAAAGAAAGAAAGAAAGAAAGAAAGAAGAAAAAGACAAGTCAACAACACTTAAACCACCCAATTTATAAATTGGTAAAAAATTTGAACAGATATCCAAAGAAGATGTACAAATGGCCACTAAACATGTGAAAAGATGCTCAATGTGACAAATTATTAGAGAAAAATCAAAACCATGAGAGACCACTTCACACCCACGAGGAGGGCTGTTACTAAGAAAACCCACAGGAAGTATAAGTATTGGTGCGAATGTGGAGACACTGAAACCTGAAAATTGCCAGTGTGAATGTGAGGTGGTGCAGGCACTGTGGAGAACAGTGTGGTGGTTCCTTGGAAAAGAAGCATGATTCATAACTTCCTCTTGTGGGTACATGTCAAAATAATTGAAAGTGGGGCTAGAATGTTTAATACCCATGTACACAGCAGCATTATTCACAACAGCCAAAAAGTAGAAACAACCCAAGGTCCATCAATGGAAGAATGGATAAACACAATGTAGTCCATTCATACAATGGAGTGGAATTCTGATTCGTGCACAGTGGTGGTATTAGGCTAAATGAGATGAACCGGTCACTACAGGACAAATCCTGTGTGATTCCACTCGTATGAGGGACTGAGAGTTGTCAAATTCATAGAGACCGAAAGCAAAATAGAGTTTACCAGGAGGAGAAGGGGGAGTTGGTGTTTAACGGGGACAGAGTTTCGGTTCGGAAGATGAAATGGTTCTGTGGGTGGAGGGTGGGGTGGCACAACTGTGAGAAGGTACTTAACACCACGGAACTGTACACTTAAAAGTGATAAGTTTTGTATTATGTGTATTTTATCACAAAAAGGATTACACACCCACACACCCAACAAAGCTATCTCATGATATTCTCGTTGCCTGCACTGGAATGCAGTGAGGACGACATCCCTTGTCAGGACCGCTTATGTGAATACTTAGGCGCGACTCTTTCTCTCTCTGTGTTCTAGGTTTCTCAGCAGCCATGGGCAGACGTTGTTCACTATGGATAGCAAGTTCACAAAACTGTGAAACTGTCAAAATTTTCTTTATACTCAGGCTGCAAGGAAGCCCCATGCTAAATTTGTAGTTCAACTTATAAATTGCCCATGTGTGTGTTTTAACTTTCCAATGAAATTATGTTTCTATTTTTTCCTGTTTCTGGACATGAGTTTAGTGTATTTCATTTCCAATTTTGTTACACTAAAAGCATCCTAATAACTGAATCCAATTTTCCTGTAAACTGTGTTGTGCTAATTATTATAACTAAATTGAGCTTTGAACCTATGGTACACCTTTTTATTTCTCCTTGGTTTTCCTTTTTTTCTAAAAGTCCTATAGGATTTAAATGACAGATTCAAATGATGCTAAAAGTAAAACCTGAGAATAATAGTATATTTCAAAATGGCATATTTCAACACGTTTCTGTTTCAAACACAGTAGTTATTTTGTTAGTCATTTTTCTGGACACTGTGAGCTCAAGGTCTTTTGGGATCTAGGAAACTCCGTTATAGAAACCACGCTGTTCTAATGGTGTAAGAAGTTACAGAATCCTGAACAACAACTTTACAATTTGATGGTAATTCCAAGACAACAGTACAGTCATTTGGTCCTAGCTATGCCAATGTTCACGGAAAACAATACTTAGCTCCCTAGAGAGTGAATACTTTTTAAGAGCCTTTTTTCCTTGAGAAGAAACACAGCCTTCTGTGGCAAGTTAGAAATCTCTTTGTCCTTTCTATCCTAGAGTACTATTTTTTCTGGTCTCTCAGTGGTGCTCTTTACCTGATAATACCCAGAAACTCAGCTTATTATGTGATGCCAACAAAAGTGTTTGAAAATGATGGAGCAACTAATGAAAACGAACAAACATACAAAAAATAGCAACAAAAGCTGCCCTGGAACTGATGGAGTCTAGCTGCGTTGCTTTTGACTTCTTGGTGACGCTTGATTCTCCTCTTGTCACTGATGTCCCAGGACCAGGGCCACCCTTTAATGACTCTCTTGAGAGATTTAGCATTTACAGGTTTAAAATGACAGCACCTACATGAGAGACTGTAATACGATGTCGTTTAATCAAGTTAGTGTTGAGCTTGTTATAACTGTTTTGACTTTCAAAGTATTTACAGATCAACAGTGGTAGAATTACTTACCCCTCCAGTCTCCACTATGACATGAAGTAACTTAAATGAAAACACCCTTTCCTACTCCCTGGTGCACCAGGGGATTTTTCTTCCCCTGAATGAGGGCATCAGAGTCTCATTTATTAACAATGCTGATACACATCAAAGCCACTATTGAATCTGTCTCTCCCCATTTACTTCGCCTTCCTATTTCTACACCCTATATTTCTTGTTTAACGAATTGTTCTTGACGTGATGTCTTCACAATAAGCCCATAAGCACAACTGAAACACAATTTCCTGCTAGCTTCAGTTAAGATACATTAATCCTCTCGATATTTCCCAGGACAATATTATCTCTCCTGTGCAGACTTTATTTCTCTCATTTGACTGAGAAGGAGAAAAATCCCTGAAAATTGGTTTCAAAAGTGGTGTGAAAAAAAGGGCTAAAATTTCTTGGGCACACAATTTTCTTTAAACGCTCACATGTTCATGATGCACCCTCATGTTAAACACTCGTGTGTGAGAAACAGAATGAGAAATCGCTGGACAGCTGAGCGTCCCTGTGCCGCTGCTGCCCCTGGCTACCGCCTGCTGCTCAAACTCAGAGCTCAAGCTCCATCCACGCTGCCGCCCCTTCCTGTGGCTCCACGTCTGTTCTGTCCAAGTCACATCTCCATGAAAACGTTGAGTGGAGCCTAAGGAATGGGAAGAAGCCTGAGCCACTCCTCTTATAGACTTGGGCATCCACGTGGCGTTTGTTCTCCAGACTACTCATCTGATGGAGACCTATGAGAAATGCTCTGCGCAGCTACACTAACTGCCTTTATGTATAGGTAGGTATGCATGCAGGTATGCAGCTAAGGAGGTGCATGTGTAAGTGTGTATGTCTGTGGGTAGGGAGGTACGTATGTAGGTGTGCAGGTAGGGATGGATGTAGGCACAGATGCAGGTACGCATGTAGGCATCCACCTGTGTTGGCATGCAGGTGTGTATGTAGGCACCTATCTAGGTATGTGTGTAGTACGTATGTAGGGAAGTGTGTACATAGATAGGTACATATGTAGCTATGTCGGTAGATTTGTAGATGCACTTGTAGGTAGGTATGCAGGAATCTATGCAGGTAGGTATGGATATGGGTACAGATGCAGGTATGCATGTAGGTATGTGCCTATGCTGGCATTCAAGTATATACATAGGTACATATGTAAGCATGTAAGTGGATTTGTAGGTGTACTTGTAGGTAGGTATGTATGTAGGTTCCTAGGTAGGTATGTAGGTGGATATGTAGGTGAACTTGTAGGTAGGTACCTATGTAGGTACATTTGTAGGTATGTAAGTGCACTTGTAGGTAACTATGCATGTGGATACCTATGTAGTTATGCAGGTGGATTTGTAGGTGCACTTGCAGGTAGGCACCTATGTAGGTATATATGTAGGTTTGTAGGTGGATTTGTAAGTGCACTTGTAGTTGTAGATAGGTACCTATGTAGGAGGCATGGACATAGGTGTGGATGCAGGTATACATGTAGGCGTGTACCTACGTCAGCATGTAGGGGATATGTAGGCACCACGCAGCTCCAATGTAGCCTGCGTCAAGGACTCTAACCCACCAGTCTCTGGCTGCTGCCTGCTTGCAGTGGGCAGGGGCAAAGGAGTCCACCAAATGTCCCAGGCCTCTTCAGCGCAGTTGATGAGTCCCCTGGTCTGATCCTCGAGGCTGAAACACTAACTCATTCATTGCTGTCTTGTCACCTTGTTGTGACACATGGCTGGTGGATGGAATAATAACGCTTCATCCACAGCAAAGGCTTAGGCTTTGCAGAATTGTTTGAGGCCAGAATGAGGCGGTCCTGATCCCCGTGTTCATTCCTCTGTCTCACCCACCTTGCGTGTTTGAAACCAGAAATGATTCTGATTCAGACTTGCAATGTGATTCTAATTGACAAAATGTTGGCCTTGGCTTGGAGTACTCATGTTTCATCCAGTGAGAAATAAAATATATGACTCCCCCTCCCTCTTCTGACTGCATCATTGGATTCCAGCAGTTGAATGTTTGTGAAGGCCTGGCAGGGAATTAAAATCTATTTCAGCTGGTGGAAGCTCTGAGGTGCTGTATTTCTGGCCTGTGTACGGCTGTATCGAAGGGAGGAAAGGCACAGTTCCTAGAGGTGCCACATCGGCTACTCATTCATCTTTGAGTTTTGTGGTTGGGCCAATTACCTTAAGCTATGCTGTAAACCTCGTTAGAGGAAACAATGAGAATGTGTGTGTGTGCATGTGTATGTGTGGACGCCTGTGTGTGTTGCTAAGCATATTTCAGAGAAGCTTTCTAGATGGTATCTATTCCAGGTTTATCTGTTTAGGAGATGATAAATAGAATTCCTAATTATTGCATTATTCTCTCTAAATTCCAGATCATTAATATAGTCTACATGGGTAACTCTAGATGGATAATTAAGTAAATAATCTGGAGAGTCGAACAATAGAGACAAAAAGTCTGCACATTTCAGGTCGAGCTATTAAAAACACCAAGGTCTTTAGGGTCTGGCTGAGTCTGGCCAGAGTTCAGCAAGCTGGGTTTACAGCAGATTTGCTCTGGCTGTGTAGTAAGCAGTTAGGGCTGCTCTTCTACAAATATATTCTACTGTGTTTTCCTTGGTCTGTGTTTTATTTTTGACAGAAATATGGGTATACAGACATCATTAAAGAAGAAAAAGCAGCCATGCAAAAGTAATGATGGCCATGACAGCCAACCATCGGCATTGGCTCAGAACTGGGGGGACCAGGGCTGGTGGGGACTGACCAGAGTAATGACAGCCATGATGGCCAGCCATCAGCATTAGCTCAGAATTTGGGGGGCCAGGGCTGGGTGGGGATTGACCACAGTAAAGACGGCCATGATGGCTAGCCATAGGCATCGGCTCAAAACTGGGGTGACAGGGCACGTAGGGACTGACCAGAGACACCCCAGTTCATTGTTACCACGCGGGAACGCATCCAGGACTGTCAGAAATTCCAGGAGGACAGGGGAGTCAAGATCTACCTGTGCGAGTGATCCCCAAATTTAAAATGCCAAGAAAAGACCGAACATCACTGGAATTTAGATAGATGAAGTGCATGCAACTGGTTTAGGTTGGAAGAGAAAAGAAGATAGAACACATGAATCTCTTTTCTAAGTTTCCCACTCAGACCTCTGTGCTCTCAGCACTCATCATGCATCAGAATTATCTGCAAGAACTCTAGAAAGTCGCCAAGTCCTGGGCCCCACCAGAGAGGCTCATCAGCTGCGTGCATGGGTGCCGTGGGAGCCTGGATGCTGTGGAGGCTGGATTTTAGCCCCGCTCTCCTTGGCCAAGGCCTTGGATAGCAAACTTGGAAAATCAAACCAAATCCATCTAAGACTGGGTGAGACTCAGGTGAAGGTTTGTCAAGTTACCTGGTGATTCTGATGGAACGTAAGGGTCCAAATCCATCTCTGACTGGGTGAGACTCGAGTGAAGGTTTATCAGGTTAGCCGGTGATTCTGATGCAACATAAGGGTTGGGAACCCCAGTAACATTTAAATTACTTGAGCTCTTTGGTTGCAAGTTATTTAAAACAAGCAAAAACAAAAGACTAAATAAACATTCTCCACACATACACTCACACTTCTCTTAAACATAATTTGACAAGATAAGGCCTTGCTGGTCTGGGAGCTGGACTTCCTCATAGCTCTCAAGAGGAAGGAGAGGAAGTGCCCGCTGGTGAGTGGAGACACTGGGCTCACCCATGCCCTGCCCCGGCCTGCTCTTGGCCCTGGGCTCTGGGCAAAGCCGTAACCTCACACTTCATTTTGGGCCAAAGGTCAGGTGAGGTCAAGGTCATGGAACACCACATGGGACATCTGACTTATTCCTAAAGTGTGGTTGAAATAAAGCAGGAAAAAAAGAATATATATGTTCTGCAATGGACATGGATTAGGGAAAAGTTTTAAGTACGATAAAATGTGCAAAAAGAGGTTTGTTTTGCAATTTTTGTTTTTAGGCCGGTGTGAACTAAATACAGATTGACAGCTCTGAAGAACCAAGAGTGGTGAGAAAAACAAAAGCATCGTGGTAGCTCTTCACCTGCTGAGAGTTAAAACAAGTGCCTGGGTGTGAGGAGAGCTTGGCATGATTCCAGAGAGCAGGAAGAAAAAAGAAAAAAAAGTTCAGATAGAAAGGAATTCATTGAATTTACAGAAGTCTTTCCATTGCGCTAATTTAAAAATTAATATAACAGCTTTTAATTTTTCAAAAATTGTGGAAATTTCCAGAGAAGGTCATATATCTACTTCTTGGTTTGCTTCATGAAAGCATTCAATGTAAAG
The DNA here is from genome assembly GCA_963573385.1 of Cacajao melanocephalus. Taxonomy (NCBI): domain Eukaryota; kingdom Metazoa; phylum Chordata; class Mammalia; order Primates; family Pitheciidae; genus Cacajao; species Cacajao melanocephalus. The sequence goes on from CAUYLG010026798.1 coordinate 34,490, forward strand.
AATCCGTTCTATTGCTTTTTATATATTAAAATTTCTCTTAAACATCTGACATCTTAAACATCATAATGTATAAGCTAGCGTAGACTTTTGAGGCAAGCATTTTCTTTGAAAAGATAAAGAAATTATGTCGGATTTGGTTAAAAAAAGGACGTACAAGCATCCTACAGTTGGCACTGCCTTTTAAAGTATATTCAACAAGGGCCCACAGCAAAGTGAAAATGGAAATGTTTGCTCACACCTCATGAGCAGGTCTGAGTGGCTAGTGACCTGTGTCTAGGTTGCTGGTGTGATGTATTATAGTTCCTACAATTTGCTGCAGGCAGAAATCTTAATTAAGGCCTTTCCTAAAGAGTGACCTTCAGGAAGGGCATGATTGGATTGGCGTAAAAATAGACAAGTGGCCGAATGGCCCTGGTGGGATGCTGGAGCACTGGAATAGCCTCTCCCACCAAAGAATGGGCTGTGCTGGGTGTGGCCAGGCTGCAGGATCAATGATCAGTGATCATTTATCAATGAGCCCTGTACCCCACAAAAGATCTGAATTCTGGGGAGATGTGAAAGGGAGGACTTTTCTTTTTAGGGAATGCACATCCACTCCTCGTGCTGGAATATTGTGCACCTCCCTGCATGCACATCATCTCTGTGAATTCTGGGCCTGCGTGGGTCTGTGAAGAGCCATGCTCCCTAGCGGCACATGTGTGTCTGTGCTTCCTCATGGGAAAACACTCCCATATCTGCGGTCCTTGACGATACTGTCTGACAGGGCCTGGTTTTAGAAGGAGGTGGTTTCTTCTTGGTCAGCAAATCAAGATGAGACGGGAACACATTCCCATCTGGTCGGGGAGACCTTACCACACAGTGTTTGCCCTCCTTTTTGAGAGAAATTGGAAGGTGTCTTCCACTAAGGTGAAGATGGATTGTGCTGCTTCAGGAGGCACAGGCTCCTGGCCAGGTGCCAGCAGGCGCCACTGCACACTCAGGATTAGTGGGGCTTGCACTGCCAGAGTCCTCGGGGCTGTGTGAAGTGTTGCACCCAAGTGTCTCTCAACTTGCTCATTTCTTGGCCAAAGTTACTCCCTGATATTTTAACTGTAAGACGTTGAACAGCTTCTCATGCACTCGTGGAGGCCCCAGATGCATCTGACCTCTTTCGGGAAGGTATGACCACATGTCTCTGGGAGCTTGTGCACTTAGGGCAGTGGATCTACCCAGGCCATCTGGCCACATTTCTCAGAATCCTCTGATCTAACAGAGGAACAAATACCTTCACAACCGCGACCTAATGTGCTTGCCCATTGGTAGCGGATCCACAAGTTTTGAGTTTTCTGTTTGCATTAGAAGAAAAACAACAATATCAATCTTAGAGTTTCTTAAACTATGAGGGAGACTATAAAGATGGAAAATGCTTTTGAGTAACCATTCTCAGGCAAAGACACCACACTTATTTCAACCTGCGTGGTCTCTAGGTAAGACAAACTCAAAGCAGCACTTTCTGCAGCCTAGAATAAATATGTAAGGCAGAAGAGACTCCAACAAGATTGTATGCAAGAAACGCTGGATGAGTTTAGCGTATTAGGATAAAACACACTTTCTCTTGGTGTCTTTCTTGGGTGAAACATCTGGTGAGCCTGAATGAGAGGGAGATAAAACGCTGTGGGACATTTAAATTAAAAAGTCTCTGTATACCACACACTGTCACATCATGAGGGCTTGTCGATGCAAACTGCTGCTACAGGTGCCTGGACAACCAAGACCTCACCCTTGCAGCTGACCGACAGTTCCACGATAAACAGGAGCGCACAGTAGCTGTTAGGTAAGTGAGCCTGTGCAAGGTGCTGTCATCAGAGAATACATGAAGAACCAGGAGTTCCTAGAAGGAGAAGCAGCATAGTGAAGGCCTAGGTGGAGAAGCAAGCCTAACACCAGCCCCATGGGTGGAAGCCTTCACCCAGGACATGCCTTGGGAACCTGCCCTGGAGGAAGAACAGGATTCCATCACTCAGAAAGGCAATGATGGGACAGTAATAGCAGGCAGTAGTACACCATCAATTATATGGAACTCATAATTAAGAGTGCTGTGTTAAATGACAGAATAATCTTATGTCTATAAGTACTTAACTGTTTACAAGGTAAGTTCAAATGATCTCTGAAAAAATCCTCTGAGGTCCTTTTTCCTACTGTTTTTAATTTTTAATTTAATTTAATTTAATTTTTCTGAGACAGAGTCTTGCTCTGTGGTCCAGGTTGGAGGGCAGTGGCACAATCTTGGCTTATTGCAACCTCTGACTCCCGGGTTCAAACGATTCTCCTGCCTCAGCCTCCCAAGTAGCTGGGATTACAGGCGTACACCACCTCGCCCAGCTAATTTTTGTATTTTTAGTAAAGATGGGTTTCTCCATGTTGTCCAGGCTGGTCTCGAACTCCTGACCTCAAGTGATCTGCCTTCTTTGGCCTCCCAAAGTGCTGGGCTTACAGGCCTGAGCCACTGTGCCCAGCCTGCTATTGTTTTTTAAATAAGCAATTAAATGGCTCACCCAAGGCAATATATACATCAAAGTAAGAATCAGAGCTGAACTTGGTTCTCCGTTTCCAACCTCAATACCCCTGTTGTCTCCTGAACTACACACATCAGCAGATAGGATGCCATGTTTAAACCCTACGGGTTTGCAATGCTGAGGGAATAGGAGCTTGAAGTTCACATTATGGTAGAGTGCTTAATATCTATTAGGAACAATCTAAAAGTAACTGGTCAGAAGTATTGCCTTCTGTAGTCCTCACAATTTTATAATTATCTATCTATCTATCTATCTATCTATCTATCTATCTATCTATCATTATTTAAGAGACAGGCTCTTGCTCTGTGGCCCAGGTTGAAGTGCAGTGGCATGATCATGGCTCACCGCAGCCTCGACCAGGTTCAAGTGATCCTTGCACCTCAGCCTCCCGAGTAGCTGGGATTACAGGTGTGAGCCACCACACCCAGCTATTTGTTTTTATTTTTTGTAGAGACAGGGTTGCAGCACGTTGCCCAGGCTGGTCTGGAACTCCTGGGCTCAAGTGGTCCTCCCATCTCGGCCTCCCAAAGTTATGGGATTACAGGCATGAGCCACAGTGCCTGGCCTATTATTTCTTTTTAGGAACCATTTTGGATGCTTTTATTTAACCAGTGTTTTACAATCTTACTGACACCCAGCATTTATGTGCCTACAGAATGTCCTCGCTGCCCTTGAATTGTTAAGAAAATCCTGATAACGACTCAAAAAAGCCCACTCTTTGGTTCACCATTTTGTCAGCTCCATGGTCATCCTGCCTGACAATTAGCAGGGCCAATTCATAAGGAGTCCCAAACCAAGGCACACTGTTTTTGTGGAAAATAAAAATGGCATAAAGTCAGATTTAATGAGCCCCACAGTCTGGAGAAGTCCCTGTCCCTAGACTTGGCCTTGAGCCTGCCATAACCTATGTTTCTTTATCTTTTTGTGTACACATACTACCCCTCAACAAGTCAAGAAGCTTGTTTGTAGCAAGATTTCAGAAAAAAAGAAAAATGTATCAGAATGGAAAGATCTTTCTGTCTCCGCTGTTCATGGCTGAGTGACTTGCCTCTTTGAGCCGCAGTTTCTCATGTTAAAAAGTAGATAAATTTCTCCTGCTTGTCTAACTGGATTGTTGTAAAAATCAAAGAAGATCAGACAGCAGAAAGCTACTTCTAATTTATAAATTGCTACAAAATGAGAGTTATTGTTATGTATCTCTCTTGGCCTTTAATAATTGTTGATAAGATCATTTTGTGATACAAGCATCATTCATTTGTTCTACAATACTTCACTGAGTCTCTGCTTTTTGATTTAGGGAACTGAGTAGTGGGTAACACAGGAAAGCATATAGTTTAGTGGCAGAAGACAAGAGTGAACCATCAATGATAAGTGAACAGTAAGCACCACACAGAGAAGTAAAACCAAGTAATGGGATGAGAACGAGAATGAGTGGCTGGGAGGGGCTTCAGAGACAGTGATGGTTACGGGTTCAGTGGTATCCCACCCTGAAAATACATGTTGATGGCCTAACCCATAGGACCTCAGAATGTGAGTTTTTTTGGATATTGGGTTCTCGCTGGTTAAGATGAGACCCTACTGGGGTAGAGTGGGCCCATGATCCATATGGTTGGTGTCCTTATCAAAGAGGGTCATGAAGGGACACAGGAAGAGCACTGCATGACGCTAAGGCAGAGAGTGGAGGGCAGGAGCATCTTCCCCTGGAGCCTTCAGAGGGGGTGTAGCCCTGCTGACACCTTGATTCTGGACTTCTGGCTTCCAGAATGATAAGAGGATGAATTCCAGTTGTTTCAAGCCCCCAGGTTTGCAGGACTTTGTGTTGGCAGCCCTAGAAGACTAGTGGGTGGTCCAAGAGCACCCGTGTACAGGTGCAGCATGTCTCCTGGGACTATACCATGGTTGGAGGCAGAGATGCAAGTCAGGGAGTGGCCCGGGTGCTGGGGGCCTGGCCTTCTGTGCTTCACAGTCAGAAGACAGCTAAAGTGGAGCAGGTAGGGAAGGAGGTATGAAATGAGGCCAGGAGGGAGAGCAGGGCCTTGTAGGCTGAGGTGATGTGCTTGGACTTCATGCCAAGTGCCATGAGAAGCCCCAGAGAGCTTGAAACACAGGCTGCTACTGACACGGAGCTCAGGCCTCGACGTGAGTGTCTCATCCCCATGCACTTGCCGAGCAGGGCCACGCGAAATGCTCCTAAGAAGGACTGTGACTTCAAAACCCTAAAAGGGACATGTCACAGCACATTTTTAAAGTCTGTGACATGACATTTTCTGTTGCTATTCAATAGTTGTAAAAATGCTTCATCAGAACTTTGAAACCATGCAATGGTCACCACCTAATGCACACTTTGATTAAGTGAGTAACATTGGCTCCAGACTCAGAAATCAAATCGGGATTCCAATTTCTCGCAACATAGTATCTATCACAGTATTTATTTCTGCTACTGGATAATAGAAATATTTATGGTATTTATAAAGTACTAGGTGGTACAGGTTACAGAAACATTTAAATTCCTAATTTTGAAGTGTGAATTCACAGTCAGTAGCTTTGTTCCATCTTTTTGTTTGTTTCTTTGGGTTTATTTTTGTATTAAGTAGACATAGTCTAGTTTTAGACCATGATAGATTCAGGTCACAATAATGAATATGTAAAGATTCAGAGGACAAAATGACGGCAAAATGGTCTGTTCCTCTGTGAGCTACTAAGAGTGAACTAACTAAGGAATCAGAGAGCACAAGTTCACACCTGATTCATGGTCCTCTTGCTGGTCTCTCTAAGCCTATTTCCTCAATTCATTAATTCCTTCCTGAATTTACCAAGGGTTTGTTCATCGTTCAGTGCTGAGAGTACTGTACTGTAAGACTGGTGTGATCTTATCTTTAATCTGCAAAGTAGACACGGAATGCAAGCATTCTTATTCTAGGCATGGCATAATATGGCATTCTTATGCCAAGCATAGTACCTGCTTTACAAGAGACAAGAATGACCCATTTCCATGGTTTCTTACCCAGGACACCAATTTTAGGTATTCAGTAGAAAAGTTAGAAAAACCACAAAGAGGAATAAATGTTAAGTATATTTTCTTCCATTTTCTTATCCTATACACAGACTTTAAAATCTTGAAGGAATGAGTCCACAGACAATGTCCTTGTCTCCTTCTGAAAAGCAGCTGTGGGTCTGAGGTCAATCAGCTGCTTTCAATTGAATAGTGTCCTGCCTGGATTTCTGCTTTTTATTTACATTGAAATACAAAAATATTTACATAGATGGTAAATGGAAATGCTGTACTTTTGGTGAACCTCTGCTTGGTTACTAAAGCCGCAATAATGACACCATCAGCTGTGAATGCTAAGCAAAAATGACCCTTTGTTCTAATTTTTCAAACCTGTGGACTGCAGCAGCCCTCTTGGGGACAATAACCTGTATAATAGAGTAAAAGCCTGTTAAATGTTATTTTCAGCTTGGCAGAACACCAACTGCTGAGTACCCTTTAGCTACACTTTGTTTTGAAGTATGGCAAACTTACTATATCCAGGTGACAACAGTAACGTGTCATTTTAGAGTGATTAAATAATTGTACAGACAAATGGAATTAGGCTTACTGTCTGATTCCTAAATACAAAGTTCAGCCTCAGCCAAGGGGCGAGTTGTGGGGGGCTTTGACCTCCCAAATGCCTACCATGTGCTCCAAACCTCCCTTGATAAATAATCTAGTAGAACTATACCTGGTGGATTAGTGCAGCTTCAGGATAAACCATCTCCCATTCTCCAAACTACAGTCTGTCTTATTTTGAAAATCTAGAGTTATCTCTTGCTAAAAATATAAAAGATTTAAAGATTTTCTGGGTTTTCTCTTTTTTTCTACTTTAAAGTCTCAACCAAAACAGAGGCATAATTTATGTATATGTTTTAGTAGGAAGTCTTGGATTATCCCCTAATTTTAAATAGTTTGATTCTGGTTAAAATAATTTTTAGACCACAGTTTACATGATTTGGCTGATTTGAAAATTGCTTTTTATCATTATTAGTAGAAATCGGTGATCTGAACTCCTTTACATCTGCTACAAAATCAACCTTGCACAAATACTTCTTCCATTAAAGCACATGGCTTTCAGATAATTACCAATAAAAAGTAACCAGTGAGAAGATTTATGCTGGAGGAAACGTTCAAGTTGTATATCAAATATAAGTAATGTATATCAATTAGTTCACTTTTACATTTATTTACAGAACTCCTCAGAGGACTTCTACTGTGCTAAGTACAAAAGGAGAGCTCATAGTTTCTGAATTTAATAAAAAGTATCATAGAGGTTATTTTGCCAAATGAAAATAAATCCAATACAACACTACTATGCAATGAGTTTAAACATTTATACCCAGGTTGATGAATAGAATTCCAGCCCAATGCTACATTTTGGCAGAACATAGTCTTAGAAAAGATTTGGAGCAGGGTTCAGTCTTTAAGATGTGTAAGCTTTCAATAAGCTTTAGAAATGTTCCATGCCATTAATTAGAATAAGATGAAAAGTACAAATTTTTATCATGGTTGTCATTATTAATGTGATTGTCATCATACTTATTAATTGTCACCATCATCATCATCACACTGTTATCATCATCATTGTTATCAACATCCTCACCATCATCATCACTGTCATCATCATCACCATTCTCATTGTCATCAACATTACCATCATCATCATCACCATCATTAGCAACATGATTATCATCACCATCTTCATCATTGTCATCACCATCACCATCGTCGTTGCTATGATCACCATCACTGCCATGATCATTGCTATAGTCATCATCATCACCATCATATCAACACCATCATCTTCATCATCACCATCACTATTATAATTGTCATCATCATCATCATCACATCATCACAATCATTATTATTGTCATCATCATAGTCATCACCATCACCATCACCACCATCATTGTGATCATCACCATCATTATCAACATTATTATCATCAACACCATCTTCATCATCATCATCACCATCACCATCATCATTGTGATCATCATCACTGCCATGATCATTGCTATAGTCATCATCATCACCATCATATCAACACCATCACTTTCATCATCACCATCACTATTATCATTGTCATCACCATCATCATCACATCATCACAATAATTATCATCATCATAGTGATCATCATCACCATCATTATCAATGTAATAATCACCATCATCATCATAGTCATTATGAGAGTCATCATCACCATAATTAGGATCAACATAATCACTATAATCATCATCTTCATCACCATCATCATCTTTATTATCATCATAGTCACCATCATCACCACCACCATCATTGTCATTGTCATGATCACCATTATCACCATGACCATCATCATTGCTATCATCACCATCATTGTTATCATAACCATCATTAGTATCAACATTGATGATACTAATCAATCATTATCATCATCATATCATCATCACTGTCATCACCATGATCATTATTGCCATCATCATAGTAATCATAATCACCTTCATTAGCAACATAATTATCATTACCATCATCATCATAGTCATCACCATAAGTAGTATCAATATCATCACTATCATCATCATCGTCATCATCACCAGCATCATCATCATCACCATCATCACTACCACCATTGCCATCATGTAACCTAGCTTTCCTCATATGGAGAGCAATGCACACTGGGTTATGAACAATGGGGAAATCACTGTGTACTTTGGCTTGTTAGGCTGAGACATTATGATAACTATGATGGTGATGATAGCAGTGATGATGGTCATGGTGATACATTGTATACGTTACTTAATTGTCATGAGCTTGGTTTTCTCCTTGCAAAATGAGGATGTTAATAAAGATATTGTGTGACATTCACAACTTCTTAGTCAAGTGACAGTCACTGTCACTCTCACAGGTGCAGCTAGAGGCAGGGCTGGACTAAGGTGCTCTGAGTCTGCATTCCAGGTCCTTGCCACTGGGTCATGGTGCTATAAATACCTGTCCAGACCTCTTAATATACAAGGAAGCACAGATGTTAACTGACGGAGTCTGAGTATCAACTAGGGTGTTTCTGATTAGAGAATTCGTGCCCCAAACCACTTGTCTATACTGCCTTCAATATATGAAATATTGCACATTTAATAATGTTCCTCTCCATTTTTGGAGACTCATCAAAAATTCCTAAATAAGTTTGTGGAAATATGCAGAAAACACCTGTTCATTTGAGACAAATTTTAGAGAAAGAGCTTTTTGAAATAAAGGCCAATTTACAAACCATTTTCTAATTCATTAGTTCCTCTCAGTTGTACTAAATACTTACTTTTCTTCTTTCTCTTATAATTGATTCAAAACTATTTATAAATGACAAATATAGGTACACACAGACACACAGACACAAGCAGCAGTTATGCTTTTTAGACACTAATCCTAAATCTGTCTTCAATCTGAAATTATATTTCATAAACAACTTGTTCTGGGGAAATAAAATTATATATAAATGTCACTTCTACTCTCCAATCATTTGTAAGTTAATTGAGGGGATCCCACATACATTCCTGAGATACCTGCAGAAGTAACCACTTTAAAGCATAAATTCCATAGGATTTGAAGGGGGATGGAATTTAACGTTGGTTGATGAGGTGGAGATGGCTTCCTGGAGGGCATGGAAGTTGAGGCATGAAAGAGAATGTGTCTGGATAGGATGGGAGAGAATAACTCAGTTTTAGAGGTAGAGAAAATGAACATTTCCAGGTTGGCAAAAATAAAAAATCTTATTAAATCAAATTCTTTGTGTGTATGTGGAAAAACAGAAACTCTCAGTCAGTGCTTGTGGTGGTATAAGTCGGTAGATCTGTTGGAAAACTCTTTGGGCAGGGTGCGGTGGCTCACTCCTGTAATTCCAGCACTTTGGGAGGCTGAGGCAGGTGGATCACCTGAGGTAAGGAGTTTGAGACCAGTGTGGCCAACATGGTGAAACCCATCTTTACTAAAAATACACAAAAATTGGCTGGGTGTGTTGGCAGGCCCCTGTAATCCCAGCTACCTGGGAGGCTGAAGCTGGAGACTCGCTTGAACCTAGGAGGCGGAGGTTGTAGTGAGCCAAGATTGTACCATTGTACTCTAGCCTGGGCAACAAGAGTGAAACTCTGTCTCAAAAAAAAAGACAAGAAAACTGGAGTGATCTCACATGTGTGAAAATACACATGGCCTATGACAAAGTAATCTCGCTTATACATTTATAAACAAGAGATACCCCCAGGATACAAAAAAATATGTATTGTTTATAAAAACCAAAAGTGGAAATCATCCATCTATGTTAGAATGAATAAATGTTCAAAATTTTAATGTGTTCAAAACATTCAAATTCCACTCAAATAGAACATGACACATGCAATAACATGGATAAATTTCACTAATACAATGTTGAATGAAAGAAGTAAAACACAGTAAGTTATGTACATATGCTTTTGTATAAATTTCAGAAATGACCAAAATCAAAAGATGTGGTTAAGAAATACATCATTGACTTATCACTCCCTCATCATTCATTCATTATTCACTCATCACTTATTAATTACTCACCTGTTACTCACTCATCATTCATTCATTACTCACTCATCACTCAACACTCATTCATCATTCATCACTCACTCATTACTCATTTATTACTCATCATTCATCATTCACTCATCACTCACTCATCAATTACTAATCACTCACTCATTACTCAACACTCATTTATTACGCATCATTCACTGATTACTCACACATCACTCAACACTGATTCATTACTCATCACTCACTCATCATTAATTCATTCACTCATTACTCACCTGTTACTCATCATTCATCATTCACTCACTCCTCACTCAACACTCACTCATCACTCACTCACTCATTACTCATTCATTACTCATCGTTCATCATTCACTCATCACTAATCACTCACTCAACTACTCAACACTCATTTATTACTCATCATTCACTCATTACTCACTCATCATTCTTCCCTCATTACACTCATTCATCATTCATTCATTACTCATCACTCACTCTTACTCATAATTAATCAGTCATTACTCATTGCTCATCACTCACTCATTACTCACTCATGTATCAGCCATTACTCATCCATCAGTCACTCAACACTCTATTACTTATTACACACTAATCACTCACTCATTACTCACTTATCATTCATACATCAGACACTCGTCACTCATCTATCACTCATTCAAACTCATTCATCATTCACTCATGTCTCACTCATGACTCATCACTCACTCATCATTTATCACCCACCACTCACTCATCACCCACCACTCACTCATCACTCACCACTCACTCATCACTCACCACTCACTCATTATCACTCAACACTCACCCACTACCAAGCATTCACTCATTACTCACTCATTACTCACCCAAACTCATAATTCAGCATTCACTCATTATTCACTCATTACTCACTCAAACTCATTCATCATTCACTCATGTCTCACTCATGACTCATCACTCATTCATGACTCATCACTCACTCATCATTCATCACTCACCACTCATTCATCACCCACCACTCACTCATCACCCACCACTCACTCATCACCCACTACTCACTCATCACTCACCACTCACTCATCACTCACCACTCACTTATTATCACTCAACACTCACCCACTACCCAGCATTCACTCATTACTCATAATTCATTCATCACTCATACTTATCACTCATTACTCATCACTCATGTATTATTACCCACTCATTACTCATCATCATTCCTTTGTTACTCACACATCACTCAATATTCCTTCATTACTCATCACTCGCTCAACACTCACTCACCAATATAGGTACCTCTCTGACTCCATGAATAAGTGATTTTGATATTGTTTCACTATGAATCAGCTGATACTATAAAATGATAGTGTATAGGTTTTATATGAACTGCACAACATATTTTATTAGGCATCATTTGCTTTGTGAGTTTTTTGTATAGCTCTATGCAGAAAAGCTAGACTCAAGAGTTCCTCTGAAGAGCTGGAGTTGTTTGTCAGGCCTGGGTCCCTGCTTCTGAGCAGTGCTTCCCCCTGGGCTCAGCACTGAAGAGCCCTGTTCCCAGAATCCCACCCGTGTTCCTGCCTACACACCTCTTGTCTCACCCCTGTGCAGTGACCTGTCTGTTCTCTGTTGCTATTTCAGTTTTCTCCCTGAGCTCTAAGGACTTTGTAACCTAAGTGTTACAGAATCAAAGTGCTGGTGTGTTTTTCTCTGACTTTGGAAAGTTATAGAAGTAGAATCGGCATGCCTTTGAAGCAATTATTCCAGTTGAAATTCTGTTTTCATAGCTACCAAAAAGGGTCGCGTGACAAAAACAGCGGCAATTCCCAAATGTATCTCGATACTTCTAGGTTGATTCTAAATGTTAACTTATTTATGAACATAAAATAATAATTTAGTTAATTATATTTTTAGGTCTTCCTAAATACCTATAGCACAAAAGGGTAAACATATTTTTGGGGTGAGTTGTAGCAAAAAAATTTTGATTAGGCCAATAAAAGAGGAGTAAAATAGGTACAGAGCAAAAACATTTAATCTTGTCCAGCTGTTATAGGAGGACTGCATATTTACAGAGGAGCTTCCTAGCTGCCAATGCAAAGAAAATATTCTGACCTTTGCAAGATTCACAATAATCGTGGGCTAAAAACAAACCACCTGTTCTGGAAAAGCACGTTGTGCTGTCCCTGAAACCTAGAGAGACATAATCTCTAGTGCACCTTTTAAAAGAAGTGATGGTGGTGTGTTTGGGCAGCTTAAACATTCCTGCAGTAAAAGGGGGAGTTTAGCTTGCTTGCTGTGTAGGGAAATAGTTTTCAGTCTCCTGGAATTAGACACAGAATTTGGTGTGCATGTATGCATGCTTTTTCTAGAGTTAACTATCCAGAGCTTTCTCCAGGTTCTCAAAAACAGCCTTCTCCTCAATGTGCCCCACAGCACAGTAGCATCAGAAGCACTCGGGGAGCGTGGTAAAATGCAGAGTCTTCGGCCCCACCTGAATCAGAGTCACTGGAGGTGGACCTCAGGATTCTGTGTTAGAATGTCGCTTTCTCTCTCTTACCCCCTAGCATGTACACAAACCAATTCATGTGTCTGTTTATTACCATTATATTTATCTCAATTAAAAATGAAAAGGAGCAAAAATCAGTTTAGCAGAAAGCAATTCCAGACAGGCCCAATCAAGATAGCTCAAATACATTGCCTGTTTTGATCCAAGGGTAAAATGTAAACTAGCCGAGGAAATTTATGGACTTCATGTCCTTCAGCCAATCTGCCATATATATCATTTCTCCCTACTGGGCATTTCAGGAGGATTAGAAAACAGAATTCTTTTTTCTTCACTGACAAGAACCTGGAGGGCAGAAATTCAGTGTCTCAACTAAGGATAAAGCCATTTGATTTGCTAGTCAACTGGGCAGGGGACAGGATTAAGGCTTTATTCTCTTCTTTGTAAGAACTCTGCCTGACTGAAGGGTCACCCCTGCACCTGGTACCAAAGTAGGTCAAAGTAGGTAATACCCGTGGGAATAGCCTGGTGAGATCGGAAATGAAAACTGCAATCATGAGGAAACTTCCAGAACACTGAGGCTGATCACTGACTGACCACCAGGTAAACTGGCAAGGAAGGATGCCACATGGTGCCCACCTGGATCCATCAAGAACTGACCCAATAGCTGTTGTTTCCACAGAGAAAGAAGGCTTCTCATTTGCCTGCCCCAGTGGGGGGCCAGCCCCTCCTGCACCTGCTGCCCTGGCAGGGGGTCTGCGATGCGGCATCTCCCACAGCTGTCCAGCCAGTCATGCTAAAGACCCTTCACTTCCTGGAGCGTTACTAATTTTAAATTTTGTACACCCACCCCAGGAAAGAAGGCTTAGTTTTGTACTCTGGAGAAGTGTATGAATGTGTGCACACAGGTAACCCATGCACCCATGGTCTCTCAAGAACGTTAATGGTGCTTTTGCAAACTACAGGCCTCCTTCAAATCCTGAGATTCCCAGCAAGGTTTTGTGTCACCCTTCCAAGGCTTGAATCAGCGACACAGCATCCCATGTTAGAAGCAAGTCTACTAAATTTGTGTTTGAAGAGGATTTAAGCTGCAATTAAGGACCTGCCACCTGCTCGCAGGGGCCTTGGTCTTGCCTCCATCAGGGCCTTTGGCCTGTGGGCGGAAGTCTGAGTGGTGTCACCGAGTGCATGAGCTGGGCCTCAGGGTGAAGTCCAGGTTGTGTAGTTTCAAGCATCCGTTTTCTCACCTGTGCTACTTTAACCTTTATTTATTTTCTCACAACACTTAGAAAAAGAAATGGGATCATGTGGTCTGATTATTGCATTAAAAATCTTTAAGCATGCAAAGAAGAATGATTTTTCAATAAATTTTGGTAAGATGCCTGCATTTCGGAGAGATCTCTGTAATAGCATGAGCATATGGTGCCATTTCTTTTCTGTCATCGTTTTATGCATTTCCTTTTTTTTTGTGGCAATCTAGCATATTATCTTAATTATGTTTTAAATAACTTTTGGAGAAAGCATTAAGGAATAGAAATGAGAGTAATCCTAAACACATGTATCGTATGCACATTCAAGGAAAAATCTAAAAGAATACAGCAGCTGTCTCCACTATTTAGAGCTTGAGTCATTAAATTATTTTCCCCAAGATAACACATATGCATTTAATTTTTAGGAAGAAAATCATGCATTATGCAATATCAGGCTTTCATGAGGAAGGTTTTTTTTTTTTTTTTTTTTTTTTGAGACAGGGGCTCAAACTATAGCCCAAGCTGGAGTGCAGCTCAATGTACCTTCTGCCTCCCAGGCTCAGGCAATCCTCCTGGCTCAGCTTTCTGAGTAGCTGGGACAACAGGCACATGCCAATATGCCCAGCCAATTTTTTTTGTTTTTTCGTTTGTAGAGACAGGGTTTTGCCATATTGCCCAGGCTGGTCTCAAACTCCTGGACTCCAGAGACCTCCCTGTGCTCTTGAAGGCCTTCGTAAGTCACAGAGAAGCACAAAAGCAGATGATTCCCTTCCAGCTCCACTTTCAGCACCTGTGAGCCCTTCACATTCATTGTATCACTTCCTTTATACAGCACAATTTAGATCTCGGTCGGCAAACATTTTCCGTAAAGGGCTGTGATACAGTTCAGATCTGTGTTCCTATCTACATGTCATGTTGAAATGTAATCCCCAGTGTGGAGGTGGGGCCTGGGCAGAGGTGACTGACTGGATCATGGAGGTAGATTTCTCATGAATGGTTTGGTACCATTCTCTTGGTGCTGACCTTGTGATAGTGAGTTCTCGTGAGATCTGCTTTCTAAAAGTGTAGCCCTGCCCCCACCCCTTGCTCCTGCTCTGCCATGTGACATTCCTGCTGCCCCTTCACCTTCTGCCATAATTGGAAGCTTCCTGAGGCCTCCCCAGAGGCCAAGCAGTTGCCAGCATCATGCTTCTTGCACAGCCTTCAGGATGGTGAGCCAGTTAAGCCTCTTTTCTTTATACATGGCCGAGTCTCAGGTATTTCTTTATAGCACTGCAAGAATGGCCTAATACACACCAGAGAGTAGGAATTTTTGACCATTCAGCCTCCGTCCCAACCCTCCACTCTGCCAATATTTCACGAAGCAGGTACAAATGGCATGCAGGTGGCCATGTTCAGTGAACTTGGATTCTATTGCATGAACCGGTTCCTTCCCTTCCATGCTGAGGTCCTGGATCTGCAGCTCCACCTCCTTTAAATTCCTTGACACAGAGCCCATTGTGTCCAGAGCGGCCCTCACACTGCGAGCGGGTGTGCTCTGTCCCAGGAAATGCCTGCACACACCGTTTTCTCCCATGAAGAAGCCAATCCTTTTGTTTCTCCAAAATTCAGCCCACCCCTTACTTTTTCCTCTCCTTAATGGGAAATGCTGCATCTGGCTCTGGAAATTCTGAGTGTGTCTGAGTGCACATCTCATTGCAGATGTGTGCCCGCGTGTATTACGTACCCAAATGGGCCCTGTTAGGGAGTCTTGCTGGAGACCCCTGACTCAGCTGGCTGTGCCCTGCGTGGGGCCCCATGTGCGTGGACCTGAACGTTTGCATGGACCTCCTACTGTGGTGGTGAAATATTATGGACTGCTTGCCTGACTAAAGTGGTCAGCTGTTGTGAAATGCCAGTCTGCAGGTGGGTCAGTCCAGGACAGTCTCCATGATAAAAGGAGAAAAACAATGATCTTGAAATAGAGTTTTTATAAAACTACATTTTTTTCAATATTTAAAACATTCTTAAAAAGTACCATTAGTATTCATTTTTTGCTATTAATATACAAGGAGGTGGTTGTTGCCGGCTTCATGCTGTGCCTGGAACTCTTTTTTGAAAGTGCACTGGGCTGAAATCCCTGCCTGAAATCTGAAATTTCTAGGATCCAGGTTCTAGAATTGCAAATGCGTGCGCGTGCACACACACACACACACACACAGATGCACACACAGGCACACATGCAGAGACACACACACGCACAGATAGACACACGTGCACTCTTTTTTGAAAGTGCATTGGGCTGAAATCCCTGCCTGAATCTGGGATCCAGGTTCTAGGAATGCACACACACACAGACACACACACACACATACATACACATACACACACAGACACACAGACACACACACACATGCAGACACACACGTACACATGACACACATGGACACACACACCATGCACACAACACATACAGAGACACACATGCAAACACATATCACACACACACACACACAGACACACACCAACAACAAATCAACTTGACTGCATGCATTGCGTTGCCCCATTGAACCCACATCCCATGTATTGGAAAGTGTGTACATGATCATAAGGCTGAGGAAGACAGAAAGTGGGCCTTTTTTTTCCTTTTTTTTTTTTTGTAGCAACAAATAACTCAGATGCCAATTTTCCTTTCCAGGGAAGTTTTATGGTTGAGTTAGCTGAGTCTCAGGGAGGTGAAATGATTTCCCTAAGGCATCGTCTGACTCACATCCACACACACCTTCCCTCAAAAAAGAATTGTTCTGCCTGAATTGAAACCCTAGCGTGCCCAGCCCTGAGCCTTTGCCCTCACCATGCCCCAGCTGGGCACGGCAGCCACTCCCCACACCCGTGGTTCTGCCACTCCTGGCCCCACCTTCTGTGCTCCAGACATCTTGAATTAGGAGGACTCCAAACCAGAAGCTCCACCGTGTTTTATTTCTGTGTGCGTGCGTGCGTGCGTGTGTGTGTGTGTGTGTGATCTTACAGAAAAGGTAATAAATAATCTTTCAACTTATCCTTTTCCATGATTTTTTCCATTCTTGGTATAAAAATCAGAACACACGTTAATAATCACCTAATTGTTTCTGGTGTTTCTCTTAAAATCTCATAATCTATTATCTGGTTATTATTTTATCTGACAATCTATTACCAGATTTTAAGAGAAACAGCGCATATGACCGTGTCTTTGGGGAGTCGATGTGCACTTCACCTACTGGATGTGTCTACTCTCTCTCATGAGGATCCTTTGGAATGGTTTTCAGGTAGAAATGAATAATACTGTCGTATTGGTTAGGAAGAAATTTAACAACACATGAATTTCTTTATGAAACTTTCAGTTTGGTCATGTGGCTCATTACAACTTCTCCTGCAACCCTTCTGAAATAGAGAAATGCTGCCTGTGAGATTTATTATTTCTGGGGGGAAATGCTAGAATGCCTAATGGAAGCTTCCAGATGATCAAAGCCTCAGGTCTAGCAGGAAGCCTACAGGTCGTTCAGTTCCCCGACTACAGTCTTTCATGTTTGAGGCCCACTTTCCAAAACACCAGCCACCTGTAGAGCTCTGCAGGACCTTGCTTTATGCCCTTCCATCAGTTTTGGCAACTGTCTAAGCATGCCCTTCTAGAAAGAAGACCAGAATAATGCTAAGAATGGCAGCTCCATCTACTGAGGACCATCTGGGCTCCGGGTGACCCACTGCACACAGTCTCATGTGGCTGTGCACACAGCCCTGGGAGATGGAGATTTTTACTGTGTTCACCTCATAAAAGAGGAAAATTAAATGTTGGGTGATACTTGCTGTAAGTATCTGCTGTGGACAGACTGTGGGGTCCCCTAAATTCCTGTGTTGATACTCAAACCCCAAAGTGATGGTATTAGGAGGTGGAGCCTTTGGGAGGCAATTGGGTCATGAGGGTGGGGCCCGGTGATGGGATCAGTGCCCTTCTAAGAGAAGACATGAGGGCCCTGGCTCCATCCCTCTGTGATCCCTGCTGTGTGAGGATGCAGTGAGCTGGTGGATGGCTGCAGGCCGGAGGTCAGGAGGTCAGGACGTAGGTCCTCCCCAGAATCTGGATCTGCTGCCTGGATGGTGGGCTCCCAACCTGTGGTACTCAGGGACCAACGTCCACTGCCTAAGCCACCCAGCCTGTGCCCCACTGCTATGGCTGCCCAAGAAGGTGGCTGAGACAGAAGTGCTTCTGTGTTCCAGGGGGTTACTCAGTGATTCTTCCAGTGGCTGCCGAGTGACTTCCCCATAGGAGAGGCAGGGCTGCCATAAATCAATATGGAAACGGGAGGACAGGAGGCAAAGCTGCTACAGAGGAAGGAAGCACAACAGGCTCAGAGGTGCTGGCTGCGGAATAGGAGCTCGTTTTAGGTGACAGAAACTCAGGAGGTCCTGGAGTCAGGAGGAAGCCAGACCAGACCCGCCCGAGAGGAAAGAAAGAAGTTGTGGTTATTCTGTCAGTCGCTAAGACATCTTAGTAGACACTGGAAGGCTGGAGAGTGCCTGAAAGCCCAGCCCTGGGCCCTGGCTCTGCTGAGGCCATTGCTTCTCCTCTGGCTTCAGGTGAGAAGCCGTCTGGTTGAGCTGTCCCTGAGCCTCACCAGGAAGGCTGGGGGAGCTGAGCGAGAAGTTTGGGCTTTTCTAGGAGATCAGTCTATAAATAGGCCCTATTTTGTAGCATCTGGGAAGAGCCGGGCAGTCTATAAAAACCTCCATAATTGTGCCTCGTTTCCGCTTTCACTGTGTAGCACGCATTCGGTCATTAGTGTGTTTTCCAGACCAGCAGCAACAGTGTGTTGAGCTAAATGCCACCTCCTGGGTAAAATGATCAATCTCTTTGACTTCTGCAGTAAACACGTTCCATCGGGGGGTCACTAATATGCTTTTATGACCTCACTGTCGGAGACGATACCATTCCCAAGCTTGATAAACTATTCTTCAGAGCCTTGCTTTTAATTTTATTTTTTATGCAATCATGGGGGACTATAACCAATAAATTTAGCTCGATGCTTTCTCACTATTAACTAATTCTGAGGAAGCCCTCAGGGGTTCGTCAGGCACAAATCCTTTAAAGAATTTGTGCAGGATATTGGAAATGATATTCACCCTGGGACAAAGGTTTAAGCCCAAGCTGCTACTGTTTTCTTTGCCATTAGAGTTACAACTTGGCTAAATGTCATTTAGTCAAAATGCTGGATTCTGCAGGATTTGCAGATAGGCCTGACTATTTGTCTTTAATAAATTCATTGACTCACAGAAGAGGTATTAGATTATTTGTTTGAGGAAAGGATGTATAAGTGGCACCAGACTGCTGATATGCAGTTTCTCATTAGGTCCGTGCAGGCTCAAAAGTGCTCAAATCCAAATTAAGCTCCAGAGCCCTTTTGGAAAACATTGTAACAGCTGTGAAATGGAAAGGGGAATTCAGACAAGAGCCTGGCGAGGGAGTTTATCTTAAATGGGCATCAGCTAAAGCCACATTTGTGGCACAAAACCACAGACCTGGCTATTTTCTTCTTTCTTTACGTCAAGGAAGGAGCTCCTTAAAGTTGTGCTTTAATACTTGCATTGTTTCCGAGGTTCCACTGCCCTAAAATCCCATTTGCAGAAGCAATGTCTTTCTTTCTTTTTTGAGACAGGATCTTGCTCTGTCACCCAGGCTGGAGTGCAGTGGCACAATCTCGGCTCACTGTAGCCTCGAGCTCCTGGGCTCAAGCGACTCTCCTGCCACAGCTTCACGAATAGCTGAAGTGACAGGTGTATGCCCTGATACCCAGCAAATTTTCTGATATTTCTCTAGGTACGGGGTCTCACTATGTCATCCAGGCTGGTCTTGAATTCCCGGGCTCAAGCAATCTTCCCTCCTCAGCCTCCCAAAGTGTTGGGATTACAGGTGCGAGCCATGGCGCCCGGCACCACAAGTGATTTCTGGCTATCGTTTTCAACCACTGAGGACGCCTATTGCCAAATGTTTTTTTTCAAACCAAAGCTCAAATTTGAAAGCTGTCTTAAACTAACTGTGGGAATCATTTCTTGGTTGAATTTCACATGCATACATTTATCTGGAGACCCTGGAGATGAAGGTAGAATCAATGACCTTATAGTCCTTTGTGATTCTCTCATAATTACTGTTAATCTTAGACCAATGACTCCCCCACCCCCCTACTGTCCCTTCTTCACTGGGATCTAACCTAAAGCCAGGCTAGAACATTGAAAGCTTTTTCCACAAAACCAGTAATAATCAAATATCATTAGATGGAATTTTCAATTCCAAAGCTTTCTCTCTCTCTCTCTCTCGACAGTGTCACCCAGGCTGAAGTGCACTGGAATGATCATGGCTCACTGCAGCCTCAACCATCTGGCTCAGGTGATCCTACCACCTCAGCCTCCCAAGTAGCTGGGACTATAGGGGAATGTTAATTTTTTTAATAGGCCCAGTTAATTTTTTAATTATTTTGCAGAGATGAGTTTTGCCACATTGCCCAGGTTGGTCTTGAACTCCTGGGCTCAAGCCTTGGCCTCCCCAAATGCTGGGATTACAGATGTGAGCCACTGCACCTAGTTATTGTTCTATTGCTTGTTTAAATCCATTTGTTTGTGTGCTGCTGTGGTGGGTAGGCGTATTGGCTGGATACACTTATAATATTGGTAAAAGCTAGGGTGAAGCTCTGTGTTCAAGGGATGGATTATGTATCAGAATGCCTTTTTGTTAAAGCAATACATGTTTATTGAGCACCTACCCATGGTGGGCTTTGGCCTCATGCCTGGAATTCAACAGTAACCAGAACAGGGGACTACTTCTCCAGGTAGCTCCTGCTCCAGGTGGAGGAGACACATGTGTATGATAGGCCAACGGGTGAGAAGCTGCATGGAGAGCAGAAAAGCAAAGCCAATGAGGTAGGCATTCTTGCAGCATGGCAGGGTGTGGACGTCAACATCTGATGCTACATCTGTGAGCCAGGCATGAAAGGCATGAAGAATCAGCCCAGGAAGAATTGGCTGAGCACACAGATGAGCCACTGAGGCCACTACACTGGATACCACAACATGGATGCTCTGCAGACTGCATACCAAGATGCTGATGCTGTCTACACTGGATACCAAGACATCGATGCTGTCTACACTGGATACCAAGATGTAGATGCTGTCTACACTGGATACCAAGATGCTGATGCTGTCTACACTGGATACCAAGATGTCGATGCTGTCTACACTGGATACCAAGATGTAGATGCTGTCTACACTGGATACCAAGATGCTGATGCTGTCTACACTGGATATCAAGATGCTGATGCTGTCTACACTGGACACCAAGACATCGATGCTGCCCACACTGGATACCAAGACGTGGATACTGTCTACACTGGATACCAAGACATCAATGTTGTCTACACTGGATACCAAGACATCGATGCTGTCCACACTGGATACCAAGATGTGGATACTTTCTATACTGGATACCACGACGTCGATGCTGTCTACACTGGATATCAAGATGCTGACACTGTCTACACTGGATATCAAGATGCTGACACTTTCTACACTGGATACCAAGATGCTGATGCTGCTACATTGGATACCAAGATGTCGATTCTGTCTACATTGTATACCAAGACTTCAGTGCCATCTGCACTGGATACCAAGATGAGTGTTTCATGTTGGCCATTTAATCCTCAAAGCAACAAAATGAGGTCAGTATCATCATATCCATTTCATAGATGAGAAGCCTGAAGTCCAAAGAGTGGAAGCTATTTCCAAATAAATGCAGGTTGCATGACATGGAGAAGAAGAGCTGAGACGTAAATTCAAGAGCATGTGATTCTGAAGCAAATTATTTGCCCTCCATGTTCTGCTCTTATTGCCAGACAACACCCTCTCAGGGGTCAGAGCTTTGCCATAAGCAGGGCACTTGGACACTGGAATAGTTGTTTGTCCCACAGGGAGGTGGAGCAGGGACTCTGACATGTTCCAGCGAGACTGTGCTGATCTCGTCACGCCAGGGACACATTTGGAGTCTGTGCTGGGTTCACCGTGTCTGCCACCAGCCTTTTGCACAGCCGGCAATCAACAAGGACTTGGTAAGGAGAACGGCCTCGGCCAAGCTGCTTATTAAAGTTCACCTGACACATTTGCACTCAGGGAGAGTGAGGAGGTCTGGAGAGTGAACGTGAAGGATGAAGACTACAGCTGATGAGGTTGCACACTGAAAATCTGCCAAGAGAGTCGATTCTAGTGCTTCTGCCACAGACATGCAGAACCGCAACTGTGGAAGGTGATGGGTATGTTGATTTGTTTGATGGTAGTGTTCATTTCACTATTTGTATGTATATCAAAACATTGTGTTGTACACCCTGGATATATACAATAACAGTAAATAATACAATAATTGCTAGAATGTTCACTAGTTCCAAGAAACCTATTTCAATCTTGAGTTGCCAGAAACCCACTGTGGTTCCACCTCCCTCACAGGGGGCGGTTCTGATGCATGTGTGCCCTACAGTTTCCAGGCCCTGCAGGTTCCCCAGAAGGACTTCCCCCCAGTTGCTCACGAGGTAGCAGGCTCGAGGCTGCCCCCATTGCTGGCTGACCTTCCTCCCGGTGTCCTGTGGGTGCATCCCTTACTCTCACCCCAAATAAACCACCTTTCCTCCATTCTGACCGGAGGCTCTCTCCTCTCTGGGGACGATGGAGGCCGGTGGGAGAGCTCTGACTGACAGAAGTGTTTAACAACCACAGGTGCAACAGAGGCTGCCTGCCCTCTTTTCTCTCCTGCTTTCCTGAGGTGGAGCCAGATTCAGAGCTTCCAGCCTGCTGTGACAAGCATGCATTCTGGACATATGCACTACATACTGAACGTCTGTCTGCTTGTTCACCATGCGGGCTGCTCTGTGCTTGGGAAAATGAAGGTTGGAGTGATTCCTATGGCAATGCCATCCCATTTCACACCTGAATAAGGACTAGAAAGGAAACATTTTCCTGGAGCTGCATGCAAATGTCACCCAAAGTGCAGCTCCCCACCGAGGCCCTGTGCACACGTCTGACTGTGATGCAGCAGGCATGGGGGAAAATGAGGTAAAGTATGAGAATCATCTATAAAGTGGCACCGAAAGGCTGCAAATGGCCTCACTTGAAGCGTTTGTATTTAAAGCTCTCAGGCAATGATAGTGCGTGGGAAGTTTGCTGGGGAGCTTATTCTAGACCTGAGTGTTTGTGACTCAGCCTCCACAGCTGGTTTTAGGAGTCATTCTTCATCTGAAGTAGCAGAAAAGAGCCGGCTTTTCCCCCACACCGGCTGGTCCTTTCCCGGTTTTTCATCCGAGCACTTGCTGTAGGAGGAACATTTGATTCCAGAGGTCCTGGCGCCAGACTGCCTGCTCACTGGAGGGAGGATTTCCATTAGAAAATTTCAAATTCAAAGTTTGAGGCAGCTGCACCGAGTGTGTGAGAGATAATGTCAGTCAGATGCGGCCCCTGGAAGTAACCCCTGCATGTGCCTTCATTGGAAAAGGGCACTACCATATGTGCTTGGATGGTGAATTGGACAGGAAGTGATTATAATTCATTTTTTTCTCCTTCAGATCATTTAGGCAAATTAACATCCAAAAGCACATTTTTCTTGTCCTTCTTTATATTCTCACTAAAAGCCAAGCAAAGTAGAGACACCCTGGAATGCTGTAATCTTCTCTGGGGAAAAGCAATTATGGAAACCAATGTTATCAGGAAAAAAGCTCTACTAGGTGGTAAGCCTAGAATTCCACTTGGAGGTTTAGTAAATCGGCTCTTGATAGGGCTGTGAAAGGATGGGGAAACTTGCTTTCTTTCCTATATTGGAATTTAAATTTTTAAATTTCTTCTTTCCTTTTCTTATTTTCCTGGTCTGCCCCCAACAATGTCCACCAAGTAAATTTGCTAATGCCATATGTCTCATCTTAATAATAAGCATTTTGTCAGGATAGTTGCACATACAGCTTTCTGGGATACCTTCCCAAGGCGAAGTGGACCCAGCGACTGTGAGAGCCCATTTTCATGAAGAATCCTGAAAAGAGCATCCCCTGAGAATCACGAGACAGGAGTTTGTCTTCAGGTGTATGATCGGCTAGCCAGGAAGTTACTTAATTTTACTGGTCTCTCCTTCCTTATGTGAATCACGGGGACAGTCGCTCGCTGAGGAGAGGGGTTACCATGCCACCCTTTCTCCGCAGCTCAGGCCAGAAGCACAGGACACGGAGGGAGGTTTTCCATTAGAAAATCTTTGCATAGCAGGCGCTCACTAAATATTTCTTGAGTGAATGAAAGGGGGTAAAATTCACATCCCAATCCATCCCAAGTCACTCTGAAACAGGCCTTTTTAGTGGGAAGGTAAATATAACTCAAGGATAGAAAGACAGATGAAACAAAACAGGCTCTATTTATTACTTTTATTTGTACAGCAAGAGTGATGGATACGAAACTCCCCGATCAGATCAGAAGATGCTGTGCTGGCCGCACTAGCTTTGGCCTCAGCCCTCTTAAGTAGATGCAGGGAAGTCAGACAAGGAGACCTCACAAAGTTGGTCCGCTCAGCCACCTTCTTACTCTAGAACCCACGGATTACCTGCTCAATTCCCACACAAGTGATGACTTCTAGTTTCCAGGTGAGTGCTCCCAATTTTACTTCATGTCTGTATCTGTTCGCCTTGGAACGTGTCTGCTTCATCTGTGGACATGTAGCCTGTGAAGATGGCGCTCTGCACATCCTAGCTCCTGATGACAAGAAACACCCCTGGACCTCCCCTGAGGGGTGCCGGATGGAGGCTTCCATGTAATGTCCGCACATGGTGTGGTCATACGCATGCATACTGTGTAACATCTGCATGCAGTGTGGTCATATGCACGCATTTGTGTAACATCTGAACATGGTATGGTCATATGCATGCATTTTATGTAACATCTGCACATGGTGTGGTCATATGTATGTATTCTGTGTAACATCTGCACATGGTGTGGTGATATGCATGTATTCCATGTAACATCTGCATGTGGTGTGGTCATATGCATGCATTTTGTGTAACATCTGAACATGGTGTGGTCATAAGCACGCATTTTGTGTAACATCTGAACATGGCGTGGTCATATGTATTCTGTGTAACATCTGCACGTGGTGTGGTCATATGCATGTATTTCATGTAATGTCTGAACATGGAGTGGTCATATGCATGTATTCTGTGTAATGTCTGAACATGGTGTGGTTATATGCATGCATTCCATGTAGTGTCTACACGTGGTATTGCCATATGCATGCATTCTGTGTGACATCTGCAGGTGGTATTACAAGCAGGCATCGTAGGGTCCTACTTTTGTGTCTGAGGAGCTCCCTGGAGGATCCCACGGCTGGGCCAGCAGAGAACCATCCCCTCCCGGGGCCCTGCTGTGATCCAGCTGATGTGGAATGGAGGTGTGGTGCACTCTGTCAGCTCAGGGCCCTACCTTTAGGCCCGTTTGACTTCTCTGTTGCCGTGATGCGCATATTATCAGAACACGAAAAAGTCATGCCACTCAGGATTTGTGACTGGCTGCAGCACAGTTAGCAAAACCACTGGCCTGAGGATTTTTCACCCTGCAGGGATTTTGTAACTCTTACCTCTCTCTGATTCCTTGAAACAGTAACCATAGAGTATCCAAATAGTTGCCATGTAGGCTGCCTCCTGCCAACTGGAAATGCTTTTTCAGAAGCTCACACACCCTGGACAAATCCTTTCCTTTAGAATGAGTCCCTTGCTGTCTTTACCCAGGAATTCCACTTCAGAAGAGGATCTACAGAGCACTTGGAGAAAGCTTCCATTGGCATCTGTGCTAGTGATTTTCATAAACCAAAACGTTTACATAGAATAAATATCCAACAAAAACTAAATTAAGTGTATCCATACACAGGAGTATATGCAGTTTTAACTTGGTAGCACATTTTCTTAGAGACTTTCATATAATATATTTTTAGGTTAAAAATCCAGTTTCTGACTGAACTGCATGCATCACATGGCCCTGTTTTTGTAATGAAACTGCATACATATTTACAGTTTATAAATAAATAAAGTAATATACATACATATGTATATGTATAAAAATATATCTGAAAGGACACAAACCAGAATTGTAAAAGCACTTATATCTGGCTGGTGGTGTTATGAGTGACTTTTCACTTTCATTTTTAATATCTGTCTGAACTCTCTAGACTTTCACCATAGCCATACTTTATATTTCTTAAAATACAGAAATGAAAAGCTAAACTTAGGGAAGAAAGAACAATGGGTCAGATTTTCCCATCTGACATCTGTCATTCAGGCTGATTAATTAATAGATGTAGGGAGCATTTGCTAATCACTAAACTTGCCCCTACTTTTTGACATTTTAATACAAAGTGGTAAGAACCACATTGCTTAGTGTGTCTGCTGTTTGGCCCAAATGGCTAGACTAAAAAACTGAGTTAATGTTATTCTGCATGCATTTTTGGCTAATATATACCGCCCCCTATGAGAAGAAAATTATGGAAAAATTACTTCACACATTTTCTGGG
The DNA here is from genome assembly GCA_963573385.1 of Cacajao melanocephalus. Lineage (NCBI taxonomy): Eukaryota > Metazoa > Chordata > Mammalia > Primates > Pitheciidae > Cacajao > Cacajao melanocephalus. The sequence goes on from CAUYLG010026798.1 coordinate 60,950, forward strand.
TGGTAGACACTGAGGTTTCTCAGAGAAGGATACCATTTTCTACACGGTGTTGATATCAAATGATTTTTGAATATTTACTACATGCATAGCATTAAGATGCAAGCTTTTTGGACAGTTCCTTGACCATTTCCATTTCTGAGAATAAGACCTTGATTTACACCAAAATGTTTAATTTGACAGAATACATTTCGGAAATGTCAAATGGGTTGGTCTAGGTCTAGCACCCCCATCATCCTGAGGTTTTATTCTTTGAGTTCAAGACCACTCCTTGGAATAGACCCTGAGACTGCCCCTTGGGGGACTCGGACTATTACCATATGCTCAGCAAGTACGGGGCGGGTTGGGTGAGGTGGCATATAAACTCCATAATAATCATAGAAACAGTGTGTTTAAAAGCTGCCTCAAGTTTTGTGTATGATGGCATGGGACTATTCCCCCCACCATACACGAGTTGGGTCCCAGGTGCCCTGGGTGACAATGGAATGTAGTGGCTAAAAGCAAGTCTTTGAAGTCCAATGGACACAGGTGTGAATTCTGACTCAGCTCCTAACCACCTGTACAGTCCCGGACATTTAAAACCTCTCTGTAAATCTCAGTCTTTTATAAACGTATTCCCTATATAAACCAAAAATAACATTCTAAGTTTCCCCCAAGCTTCTGAATGGACTTCCTCCCCAGCCAGGGCTCTTTTGAAATAACCTGAGAGACCGTTTCAGGCCACAATGGGAAGTAGGGGTTGGACATGCCTCATGATACCTCTCTGTATTAACATCAACACAGACCTTATGTCTGATAAGAAACATTTATGACCTATTCTCTCCGAAGCCTGTTACCTGGAGGCTTCATCTACACGATAAAACTTTGGTCTCCACAACCTCACAACCCAGACATTCCTTTCTATTGATTCCAGGACTTTGGATAAACTCTACCAATTATCAACCAGAAAATATTTGAATCTATCTAGAAACTGGAAGTGCACCCCACCTCCATCACCACCCTCCTCCCCCACCCCCATTCCCTTCCCTGCTTCAAGTTCTCCCACTTTTCTGGACCAAACCAATGTATTTCTTAAATGTATTTGATTGAAGTCTCATACCTCCCTAAAATATATGTAGGATACAGTAAATTCCTCTTCAAAGCTTAGCCTGTTAACTTCCTTTAAAATTCACAAGGGGAAAATTGTTAAGTATAATGAGTTCTGAGTTCCTCTTCAAAGAGCCAATATGTCAGTATGTCCAGCTTCCCTGTTCTTTGTTCTCCATTTTAAAGTTTAACTTCCTCGTTCTTTATGCCCCCTTGCCCCGAGTTTCAGTAAACAACCCCCTTTTGGCCTTTATACTCACATATTTAGAGTCCTTAGTCATCCTCAGTCACCTGCTCTGTAACCGTCCTTCCCACTGAAACTGCTCACCCCACCACTTTGGCTCATATCCCTGCTCTCTTCAAAATAGCCAGTCAGAATTAGCTTAGACTGTGTGGTCCAACCCTAGCCAATAGGGGAACAGTAGGGACTAGCTGCATAGGGATTAAAACCCCTTCTCCTCCCTTGTCCAATGTGCTCTCACCATTGCTCCATCTGTAAGATGCACCCTTCTATAGAAGTAAATTGCCTTGCTGAGAAAACTTTTGCCTGAGTGCTATTTTCACTTTGCGGCACCAAGCATTTTACTTCTAACATATATAAAACCAAGCTGCACTCCAACCACCTTGGAAACACATTCTCAGGATCTCCTGAGGGCTGTGTCAGGGGCCACAGTCACCCATATTTGGCTCAGAATAAAGCTCTTCAAAATATGTTACAGAGTTTCACTCTTTTCATTGACACTTAGTTAAAAATGTCTACCCCATGAGATTGTTGAGAAAAATGAAAAGAATTTGATAACCACACAATTGTCTGGAGCGAAAGAAACATTCAATGAATAATAACTATCATCATCATTTTAGTGTTTAGCTGCTGCCTTCGTGATATTCTCAGAGTTGCTTGGTAAAACACATGGGTACCTCTCAGTTCTCAGAGAGCCTCACATTTGAAGTAGCTGCTAGTGACAGAGGTTGTCTTCATATAACCAGATAGACAGGGATCAGAGACAACTGATCTCTGGCCTCACAAACTACAAGAATCTAAGAGAGAAAGCCACAGGACACTGTCTCTAAGAGGGGAGGTGGATGGCAGGAAAATTCGCTGTGGGGTGTCTGACGCCTGGGAGTCAGAGAGCAGTAAAACAAAGGGTGGCTGAAGGCCTTTCCTGGAAACCAGAAACCAGTGTCTCCAGCTAGCCATGGGGTAAACCTGGGCTCCCAGGAGTGTCCAGGCCCAGGCACCTCTTCCTCTCTGTGATGGGGACGTCTCCACTTCTGCATTCTTGTCAGCTTCTTCTGTCACTTAGTGTGTATGCCGGGTGGTTCAGCGTGTCCCAGGGACTCTGACACACACATGCTGACCCTACACATGTCCCTCTTCTCAGCAATCATTCCTCTTCCTCTTCCTTTGCCCTCTGATACGTTAGTTATTAAACTCGTGTATCTTAGCCCTCTTTTTCAGGAGTCTCTAAAGACTGTTTCAGTTCTACTCCTCAGAACACTTCTGAGGTCCTCGGAGGACAATGTGCCTGCAGCTCAGCCAGGCACCTTTGTGCCAGCTCCAAACTCACCACAGCTCCTAACCAGACGCCTCGGCCTTGCCACTCTGGTCCGCATGGCAGTAGTGACTCCGCTCTCTCACAAGCATGAGGATCACCATGTTATTGCTTCTAAAGCCCTTAAGCTCTCTTTCAGATGTGTTTCAAATGGGTATCTCTTCATACTGGCCAGACAGATGAGAGAGTCAGCTGCTTGGTGACATCCTCTTGTTAGAAGAGCACCACTGACGTTTCTACCAGCAAATCCATAACTCACACAACAAATCCAAAATTGGCAACGGCTATTCCTCAGTTTTAGGTTTTATGTTTCTTCACAGGAAACAAGTACAGCAAATATTTATGAATTTCTGTTTAATCGGATGACAAATTAATTAACAATGATAAGCAATGGTTATCTGCTTAGATATGTAACGTAGGCATTGAAAGGAATATTTTATCATAACATGAGAACCACGGTTTTGTGTAAGCACAGAGGACATATTCTTTACCCCACCATGCTACAGATCAGGAAGTTAGAGGTGGCATAGTTACGGGGTTAAGTTACACGCACATCACACAGCCCTGAGCTAGGGGAATCAGAAACACAGTCCCTAGGCTTAACGGGCTGTTCCACCTGCTCAGGTTAGATTTGTTTAAAGAACCTGCCAGAGGCTCCATCTGGAACAGCACCTCAGTCTCATTCATCTCTATCACAAGGTTCTGCATTTTGACCATTAGCCTGTTCCAACATTTCAGATTCTCTACTTATCATTAAAATAACTTTATTCCAACCTTGCCACTTCCAAATTAACAGTGACTCTTTCCTAATCAGGAACAAGCCATGATTTTGAGTATCACTGAAATAAAATAAAAATGTTTTACCTTGAGGTTTACTTCTCTCTAAAATCTAGTCAGATGCTGTATATCCTGGTTTCATCATATCAGCACAAATCTTGAATATTTCATTTTCTAATCTGTCGTCTTTTTATCTCCTATTTTATAAATGCCCTGTTCTGTATAAATGGCCTGCATCTTATAAGCAGTATTGAATAGCTTGTTTCTTTTTCTAATCAACATGATTCGTCTACTCAACATCCAGCCATCCAGCCATCCGCCCACCCACCCACCCACCCACTCCACTCATTCACCTATTCATTTTTTAATTAAGCATTTCATTCATTTATTCCACACTTACTATGTTCCAGACAGTGTCCTGGGGATATGAAGATAGACGACAGACAGACAGATAGACAGATAGATGGATTAGATAGAGAGAATAGGTGATAGGTAGATAATTCATGGTCACTATCTTTAAGGTACAAAAAATTTTGTAGGTGAGTCTGAGATGTACCAACTTCTTATAATACAATGAATTATTTGGTGCAATCAAGCAAAAATAGGGTCAGGGATTTATGACTACTAAGCACTCAAGCCTAGCAGGTATTTGGATGTGTATGTAACCACTAAATATGGGTCCCACTAATTCAATCTCCATTCACGCCTAACATGTCCAATATTCAGTAGGAAAGATATAAAAGAAAATAATTAGACTTCCTTAATATCTCTTTTGTCCACCAGCATGCATCCATTTTTGTGGTCTTCAGGGCAATTTTCAGACCCATTGGCATCACAAGTTTCTCCAACTAGACTGGATAATGGGTCATTCAGCAAGAAGCACTTTTCCTGATCCCAAAGTCTAAAAGCTCTGCAGCAACTGCCCTAATGAAAAATTTAATATCTCTCACTTCTCCCATCTATTGCCTTTTTGTTTGTTTTTTTCACGGGAATCTATTTCTGAGTGTTTGCTGTAGGCAGATGCTTTCCTCATCTCCACCTGTGATTACGAGAACAGTGTAGCCTGGTGGCTGCCCAGGGGGACGTGGTGGGCTGGGTCAGAGTCCACACATGCATGTGCCCATGTGTGCGACGGACATATGCCGCGGGGCTCCAGGAACTGCTGGTGATCACAGCGAGCGGTGACACTAAGGCCTGTAATTCTATCTTTAAAATAATTTTTCCAGCCTAGAACCTGCAGTCTAGCTGGAATGAAATATACAGAAAATAGTCAGGATAGCCAAATCTATGTCTGAGCCTCAAGATTTAAAGATAATTTGTATCCACAAATACATACTGCTATGTCTTTTTACCTTTCCATTTTCACAGCTAGCTGCCAATTTAAGTAAGCCTCCTTGCTTTAGTTAAGGGCGTTAGTAATAAAATAATAATAACTTCACAAACAAAAAGAGATTCTATAAATCCTGAGTTTCATACCAGGAAGCCACCTCAGAAAACACTTTTGTACTAATAGCTATAAAAAAAAAGGTAGAAACCTGACTTAAATAATTTCTTTCCTTTGTGTATGTTTTGGGGAAGAGGTATTTCTGATTCTCCTTTTAACACATGCATGTGAGGTTACAAACAGATGTCTTTCCTGGAAAATTGGAAATAAACATAATCAAAACTGTTGTGTAAAATGATCAAATACTGATATAATTATTTTCTTCCAAAAATCTCATAATTTCATCTAGGGGAGAGGATCTGAAATCTAAAATCTGAAAATATTTATTTAACTTAACAACAATCCTTTTTACTCTGCATTCTTCTCTAATTTTTTCTTTGACTGAAACATTCATGTCTCTGTTTCTCGTGGTCTCTCTTCCCCTCAGCCGTGCAGTTCTGAGGGTATCTCGGTGGCCTTTCAGTTCAAAGTACGTCAGCAGCCTGGACCTCGTGGTCCACATTTTCCCATCAGCTCTGTGGGATCCATGTGTGTCCGGTTACCTCGGAGGGGTTGTGTGTGCATCTGAGAGGGAGGCAGCCTGGGAAGCCAGGGTGGCTTGCAGAAGATGCCTGCCATTTGCACAGAGCTAGCTGAGGCACCTGGCCTGTGTGTGTGTGCATGTGTGTGTGGGTGTGCATGCACATGTATGGGTGAACATGTTCATGTATGCTCTTGTGTGTTTATGTGCATGTACATGCATGTGTGTGTGAGCATGTATGGGTGTGAGCATGCGTGTATGCTTGTGTGTGTTTATGTGCATGTAGGTGCATGTGTATGTGTGTGTATGCTCATGTGCATGTGTGTTTATGTGCATGTACGTGCCTGTGTGTATGAGCATGTATGGGTGCGTGCATGCGTGTAGGCTCTTGTGTGTGCTTATGTGCGTGTATGTGCATGTATGTGCGCACATGTGCATGTGTGTGAGCATGTATGGGTGTGTGCATGTATGTATGCTCTTGTGTGTTTATGTGTGTGCAAGCATGTACGGGTGCGTGCATGTGTGTATGAGCATGTGTGCATGTGTGTGCATGTTTATATGTGTGTATGTGCATGTGTGTGTATGTTCATGTGCATATGTGTGTGTATGGGTGTGTGTGCGTGTATGTTCATGTGTGTGTGCATGCACACATGCTTGTGTGTGTGCGTGCATGCATTTGTGTGTGTGTGTGTGTGTGCATGTGTATGCACATGTGTTGAGGGGCTATTGTCAGGAAGCCAGGGCCAGGGCAGGTCCTGGGTAGAGACAGCTTTCTATGGGAAAGCCTTGCTCTAAGGCAGCAGGGCAGTCTCGCACCTGCACAGCTGCTCCTGGGATCTGGAAAGGACACAGATGGGAATTTGGAGAGCTGGCCTGGGGCAGGTGGGGCAGGCGTTAATGAGCATGCCTGGAACTCCATCCCTCGCCTGGCAGAGGAGGCCAGGAGCTGTCCACTGTCTCCTAAGTAATGGCACAGACAGTGCTATGGTTTGAGGTTTGTCCTCTCCAAATCTCATGTTGAAACGTGATCCCCAGTGTTGGAGGTGGGGCCTGGTGGGGGATGTTGGGGTTAGGGGGAACCCCTCATGAGTGTCTTGGTGCTGTCCTCCTGGTCATGAATGAGTTCTTGCTCTGTGCCTTACAGTGACAGCTGATTGTTAGGAAGAGCCCGGCCCCTCCCACCGCCTCTCCCCCAACGTGATCTCTGCACAGGCAGCTTCCCCTCAGCCATGACTGAAGCTTCCTGAGGCCTCACCAGGTGCAGATGCTGGCATCACGCTTCCTGTACAGCCCTCAGAGCCATGGCTGAGCAAACCCTTCTCCTTTATAAATTGCCCAGCCTCGGGAGTTCCTTTCTAGCAGCACACATGGACTGAGCCGGGTGACATGAAGCAGCTGTTCCCCCTGCTCCTGGACTCAGGAGCGTGGTGCGTGGAGGGTTGTGAGCGGGCACAGGCACCACCCCGTTGTTTGCATCATCAGCCTGCAGGTCCCACAGGTGAGTCCTGGCACAGACGCATCCCCTGCATCTTCATTTGCATTTGTTTATAATTATGTGAAACATAGAAAATAACTTATTTGTGCACAGCTCTGACTTCCAAACAAAACCTACTCCAGCTTTTTGGAAGCTTCCACATTTGAGGATGATATTAACCAAGTGACCACAGACGGGAGAGGCACTGTCCTTCTCTTTAACCCAGAAACTGGTCAAGAGCCTGAGGAGTGACAAAGGGAAAAAATTCCTACAGCAACATCACCCCTACTTTCCTCAGTTTAAAAATACAGTGCTGGGCCACGCACAGTGGCTCACCTCTGTAATCCCAGCACTTTAGGAGGCTGAGGTGGGCAGATCATGAGGTCAGGATTTCGAGACCATCCTGGCCAACATGATGAAACCTCGTCTCTACTAAAAATACAAAAATTAGCTGGGTGTGGTGGTGAGTGTCTGTAGCCCCAGCTACTCAGGGGGCTGAGTCAGGAGAATCGCTTGAACCTGGGAGGCCGAGGTTGCAGTGAGCCAAGATCACGTCACTGCACTCCAGTCTGGTGACAGAGCGACTCTGTCTCAAAAAAAGAAGAAAAAATACAGGGCTCACCACAGAATCTCACTTCCAATTCTTCATGGAGACCTACTTCTTGTGCTTATGGCAACCTGATTTATGATATGACTCTGCTAGTATTTTAATTACATGTCTAACTTCCTTTATAAAGACATTCTTATTCCTACATAGATCAGTGTTTTTGAGGCAGTTTTCTTTCCTAGTGTCTAGGATTGTGTTTTGATGATTTTACGGGGTTTGCTTATAGCAGCAACTCAGCAAACTGCCTGATGGTATTTAAAAACTTCCTTCTTGATTTTCATTTTTAAATCAAACAAACATAATAATCCACAAAACCTAAATTAAAATCAATGCCCTTAACACATCTGGCAAGCTGGATGCTATTTCTGTTGTGAAAAGACTTGATATACATAACAGGATTATTAGAAAGTTAAAAATATAATATTGTGCGATGCTATTTGGTTTGCTAAGGCGGGGTAAGACAGTTTATTAGAATAATTTTCTTCAGTGTGTTCACACCTCCCATCAGAGGAGCAGGAAAGCCATCCAGCATGAGATATTTGAAGGGGTGTTGGCAAGAACATGGGATGGATGACAGGGAGGAGAGTGGGCCAGCTGTGTGGTCAGAAGCGGATGAGGGATGGGTCTTTGCTGTTGCTAACATTCACAAATCTATCATTCTGGATACACAAATTAAAATTATTCACTAAGCAAGAATGCCGTTGAACTGTACCTTATCAAATTCCTAGAGTCAGTAGAAAAATGCCAGGCTGATATATCTGTGCAGTAAAAGACATATAACCCTGCCTCCATCAATAACAGCCCCATGCTTTACGGACTCCACTCTTGGAGCTGGCTGTGAATGACCTGAATGCATGCGCAGCCTCTTGCCGAGCTCCTGCTATTGGCGGTGGGCTATGTTCTCGCCAGTGGCTGCGTCTTTACCAACACACCTGAGTTTACTGCATTGAAGCTACTGTGTGATACAGCAACTCCGCACCTCCCACAAGTGCCCGTGTTCACTTCCACCGAGATTTTTAAAGTGACATATCAAATACTGTTCCTCCATTTCTGGTTCCTTTCAAGCTGCACTGGAATCAATACTTGGAATGCCTGGTGGCGTTTCATATTTATGTAACTGATCCGATAGGCAGTGCAGGTGAATCTATGAGCAGTCACTTATGGAGTCCCTGCTGTATGTGAGGCTCTTTGGAAGGACTTATGGATATGCCAAAGTACTGGTGATGATAATGGTGTGAAAAGCACATCTTTACTTCTGATTTATAGAGGTAAACCGTGGTACAGAATCTCACGTTACTCAAAAAAAAAAAAAGTCTCAAAAAAGGAGTAGTTTAGAATCCCAGCTCTCTCCCTCACAGAACACACATGGTCACATCCCCTGTCCAATTCCCAACCCCACTGCGGTTTCCTCCAGCATTCAGTGTATTTTCTGTGTGTTGTTTTCAAAAAAACACCATCTAGTATTGTAGGCTGGAAACTTACATCAAATGCTTTCATGTCTGTGATCTGAATCAGAGCAAAATATCCCTGGGCACTGCCCCCGAAGAGTTAATTATTGGGTCCCCCACCGTGCGTGGTCTGCAGGCGTTTTTCTGTATCGGCGGGCACCATTCCCTGAAGACAGACTGTCCTGTGATGTTTTCTTGACGTTGCTTTCCCCTCCAAATCAAAATGTCTATCTCTAATTCCTGTACTGATTTTCTTTCTTTTAAGAAACCAACAAACCCAGTATCAAAAACAGCTCTTCACTCTCATCTTCCGAAAGCATGGGAACCAACTCTCCACCATGACTTCTTGTTCGGACCTTGATGGTCGCCGGCTCCCCATGTCTGTTGATGGGGCCTTCGGTAGGGGCTTCTGTTTGTGGAACCTCAGCGGCCCAACCCCGTCCATCTGCCAAGTGCCTGTAGCTGGGAAATTCACCCCCTGGTTGATCAAGGGAAGGTGCAATCCCCTGTGGAATTGGAAAGTGGCCCCGTAATGATCAAGAATGAAACGTTTCTTCAGGGGAAGTGACCACTGCTAATGGAGCCAGGCCTCTTCTCTCAGTTGGCCAATAGCACCTTCACTCTGGGCAGGTGGGGGCACAGGCAGGAGCCTGAACATGCAGGTGCACCCAGGCCAGAGAACGGGGGATTCTTTAGGAACTTAAATCTTGATAATGAGGCACATCTCCACCCTTGAGGCTGCCCCAGGAGCCCTGCCTCATGTGTGGGTACCCAGCAGGGTCTGTAATGAGCCTGCTCTGAAATGAAGGGAGGAATTGCATCCTGCGTGTCACCCCAGGGGAAGGGCAGGGCAGGGGTGGCCTCCACCCTCCTTGACCAAACTCTCATTAGATGTTCCTGCTTGGCCCTGGAGAGCAACGAGCCAGTCAATTACTGTTGCTAGTGTAAACATCACCTTTTAATCACCAACCTGCGAGCTGTGACCTCGGCATTGCCGCATGTGAGTGCCCCTGGGAATGTAAGGCCACACTGCGACCAACCATCGTGGGGCTGTTTAGGGCCTCAAGGTCACGCCAGTTCCTGACTCCGGGATGCCTCCCACAGGTGAGCAGTGGGTTCTTGCCTTTGGCACAAAATACACTGCCCTCAGGAATACCAAGATGAGTAATGATGTCTGAGTGTGATATTTCCAAAACTACGTTCTAAAGGACATTACAGTCAGAGGTTTAAAAGGAGTTTAGGAAAGACCTCATGCATATTCCATTTCTTCCCCGAGTAACATCAGTGTGTGAAATGCCCAGCCAGTCCTGTGCCTAAGAGAAGCATCCGCCCTCTGCCTCCGTCAGGGTATGGGACCCTCCTGGCTCCAAGGAAGGCCAATCTGTGTCCACCACACACGCATTCTGAGAAGTGATTTTTAACATAATCATTTATGAGTATTTTTGTAAATAACTTTCTGATCACCAAAACCATGACTACAGGATTTTAATTATCTGATGGATACACAGGATGAAGAGACTGAGTTTTGATGACTTTGATGGGAGAGAGAGGGAGAGAGACTGATTTTGTTTCTAAGGGGACAGACACTAGGGTTAAGAAGGATTAGAAGTCAATTTTCCTGCACTGAAATCTTTTTTTTTTCCTTTGAGATGGAGTTTGGCTCTGTCGCCCGGGCTGGAGTGCAGTGGCACAATCTCAGCTCACTGCAACCTCTGCCTCCCAGGTTCAAGCAATTCTCCTGCCTCAGCCTCCCGAGCAGCTGGGATTACAGGTGCCTGCCACATGCCTGGATAATTTTTGAATTTTTAGTTTCACCATGGTTCCACCATGTTGGCCAGGATGGTCTCAAACTCATGACCTCAGGTGATCTGCCCACCTTGGCCTCCCAAAGTGCTGGGATCATAGGCAGGAGCCACCGTGCCCAGCCTCCTGCACTGAATTCTAAAGGCGAGAACAGCCCAGAGGCTTTCTGTGTTTCCACGTTTGCGTTCCAATGTCCATTCCCAGCACAGCAGTAGACGTTTTCACTTCCTCCCACCACTGCTTCCTTCCCGGATGCTTCTGAAGCTACCTCCTCAGCAGATGAGCCCCGTGTTAGTTGGCAGAGCTGATGGCATTCACCGTTTTACCACATGGCCTCATTTCCGGATGCTGCTACTGATGCCCGTGTCCAGGCTCCCTGCCCACGCGTCAGCCCCATCACTGAGAGGGAAGCGGCTGAAGAGGCGTCCAGATCTGGAAAGACTGACCGAGCCAGCACCAGACACCAGCCCGCAGGCCACGTCACCCAAGCCAGGGAGCCCAAACAGGATTTGGTAACACGCGACACCCTCTGGCTCCTGCTCTCATCCACTGTGGCGAGGGGGGTTCCCATGGTCATGCACGCACTGGGATTCTGCTGTTGACGCAGACCTCAGCTCTTCTTTCCTCCCGCTGATCAAGTGTGAGATGTCCTGGAGAATCCATCGTAGCCACTCACAAAATCTTCAGGCCAGAGTCAGTGTGATTCGCAGAGAAATGAAATGAGCATTCAGCAAAACCTCCATGCCAGCGCAGCTAAGTTCTTGGTAAACACAATATTCCGAGGAGATACTGAGCTCCGCTTCCTCAGATTAAATGTATCTCATTCTTAGATTTGCTTGGGCACTTTATGGCTTCTGCAAATGACAGCCTTGGTGCTGCAAAGTAATTCCATGCTGTCATATTTGTCTTTGGAAATTGTAACAAATTATGGTGATTTATAACATCAAACTCAACTTCCATTTTTCCCCAGACGGCAATGTCGCTGATGGCGAGATTCGAGGCCATCCATTTATCCTGGGTGGAAGCTGACAGTGACGCATGCTTCATCTGCTGCTGAGGCTCGGGGTTCCCTTGGGGGGCCTCTACCGACATAACTCACTCTGTCCCGGGTGCCTGGCACCTCTGCTCACCTGCGGCCTTCTGTCAAACTAGGACTTTTCAGTGGCCACTGGGTGAGCCGTGCAGGCCCTGAGCCTCCTTGCCTCAACTCTGCCCCTGAAAGTTCACAGAAGTTGAGAGTTGTTTTGCTGAGGTGCAGGCTGGGGTGTGGTCAGGGCCTGTCTGGGAGTGCAGCCCTCTCCCGCCCCAGTCTTTTCCTTTCATTTGAAATGGAGGCAAGAGTCAAACCTCTCTTCCATGGTTTCACAGACAACTTTGAATCCTGGCCTTTTAGGGTAGACAGAGAACACAGAGATCCTGGTCCAGCAACCAGTCCCCAGAAACACGGGCAGCGGCCGGAGAGTGCCTGGGGTCCCTCACAATGAGAAGAGAAAGAGACCAGGCCCCTGTCTTGGTCTCTGCTACATGAGGACACAGGAAGTGCCATCTACAAGCCCGGAAGAGCCCTCACAGCAGTTCTCACGGGATGCACCTTGGTCTTCAATTTCCAGCCATCAGAACTGAGAAATAAACATTTATTGTTTAAACCACCAAATTGACCATATTTTGTGATAGCAGCCGAGTGTGGCAAGACACCTGACCCCTGGCACCACGTCGCCCAAACACCTGAGGCGCCTCTAAGGGCAGCACCTCCCGACAACACTGATGACCGGGAAGGCGGGTCTGCCCCGGCGCCTCCACTGCTCACCTCACGTGTGGTATCCAGCCCCGGACAGTGGCCACCTCCTTGCAGATTCCTCACTGCTCTAGAATCTAGCTTATGGGATTATGTTCTAAATGCTGTAACTACGACTCTGGCTCTAGACAAGCAAAATGGTCCTAAGCAAAACGAGAAAACAAAAATTGCTTTTTTCGTGTTGGGAAAACTGGCTAGCCATATGCAGAAACTGAACCTGGACCTCTTCCTTACACCTTATGCAAAAATTAACTCAAGATGGATTTAAGACTACAGCATAAGACCTAAAACCATAAAAGCCCTAGAAGAAGACCTAGACAACACCATTCAGGACGTAGGCATGGGCAAAGAATTCATGACTAAAACACCAAAAGCATTGACAACAAAAGCCAAAATTGACAAATGGGATCTAATTAAACTAAAGCGCTTCTGCACAGCAAAAGAAACAATCATTAGAGTGAACTAGCAACCGACGGAAGGGGAGAAAACTTTTTCAATCTACCCATCATACAAAGGGCTAATATCCAGAATCTACAAAGAACTTAAACAAATTTACAAGAAAAAAGACAAACAACCTCATCAAAAAGTGGACAAAGGATATGAACCAACAAACATTTGAAAAAAACTCATCATCACTGGTCATTAGAGAAATGAAAATCAAAACCACAATGAGATACCATCTCATGCCGGTCAGAATGGCAATTATTAAAAAGTCAAGGAACAACAGATGCTGGAGAAGATAAGAAGAAATAGGAACGCTTTTACACTGTTGGTGGGAGTGTAAATTAGTTCAACCATTGTGGAAGACAGTGTGACGATTCTTTGAGGATCTAGAACCAGAAATTCCATTTGACCTAGCAATCTCATTACTGGGTATACACCCGAAGAATATGAATCATTCTGCTATAAAGACACATGCACATGTATGTTTATTTCAGCACTGTTTACAATAGCAAATACATAGAATCTACCCAAATGCCCATCAATGATAGACTAGATAAAGAAAACACAGTACATATGTATGATGGAATACTATGCAGCCATGAAAAGGAATGAGATCATGTCCTCTGTGGGGACATGAATGAGATCATGTATCCTTAGCAAACTAACGCAGGAACAGAAAACCAAAGACCACAGGTCCTCACTTATAAGTGGGAGCTGAACAATGAGAACACATGGACACAGGGAGGGGAACATCACATACAGGCCTGTCTCGGGTAGGGGGCTAGGGGAGGGAGAGCATTAGGACAAATACCTAATGCATGCAGGGATTAAAACGTAGATGATGGGTTGATGGGTACAGGAAACCCTCATGGCACATGTATGCCTGTGTAACACGCCTGCACCTTCTGCACATGTATCCTGGAACTTAAAGTAAAAAAGAAAAAAAATGCCTTTTTTTTTTTAAATGGAAAGTTTGGAACTGCAAGCAGTAGCTTCTTCTAGAGCAAGGTGGTTACGGGCTCCAGTCCCAGGAGAGCTCCTGGAGGGGCTGGATGTGCTGCATGTGCCCTGAGCCCCTGCCTGCCTCACTTCCCTTTGCCTGTCGAGGCTAACGCCATGCTCTTGCGTGTGTCCAAGGGGCCTGGCAGTCTCTGCATTGGTGGCTGTGGCCACAGGGGTCACAGGCCTCTGGGAAGGAGGGAGCCTGTAGGTCTGTGCCAACTGGTGGGTGTCCCACAGGGGGCTTGATCTGGGACTGGCCAGACTGTGAAGCCCCTTCTAGAGCACAAGCCGGAGGGGTCTCCTCTGATCCCTCCTTCACCCTCTCCTCAATTTGCATTAGACGCAGGGGACCCAGGCATGAGACAGGACGTCCCCGACCATCTGGTAGAGGAGAGAGGAGCAGGCAGCTGCGGCAGAGTCCAGTGTGAGTTATCTCAGAGGACCACGCGGCCCCGGAGGACATGCCGGATGCACTCCTGGCCCTGACCTGTGGGAAGAGTGAGAGGAGTGGAGGCCACAGGGCCCTTGGAGGACGGGTGTTGTTGGTGGATAGGGAGTGCTCTGCCCGTGGACGTGGGCTGGGTGAAGGCACAGAAGACTGAGGCCAGGCATGCAGGGGGCTCCAGGTCCTTTAGTGCCACAGGAGCGTGTCACACAATGTCGCGGCCGTGGGAGTTGAAGCCAGGAACTCAGAAGAAATCACGGTAGGACAAGCCTCTGCTGCCCACACCACCCGACCCAGGCTGCTGCGGTACGGAGTGGACACTTGGCTCTGTGCCTGGAGTGAGAGTGACTGGCTCTGCCTGCCCAGAAGTTCGCACTGCACGACGTGCCCTACCCACCCTGACCAAGGCCTCTCTGCCGTGCTGTGCATCTCAGAGGGTGCAGGTGTCATTCTCATGACAGGTGAGGGGTCCCAGGCCGGAGAGGGCAGAGACCTGCCTTTTCCACGCAGCATGAACGTCAGCCCTGGGATGTGAGTCTCTGTGTCCTGAAGCCAGAGTTTCCTCTAGGAGACAGGAGCGGGGTGGGGAGGCAAGGGCAGAGTGGGTATAACAGAAACTCCAGGGGCAGCACTCCAGGTTCAAAGCTGACCTCAGGATGTGGCTGCTCTGGGAGTATGCACCTCACTTAACATTTCCTGAACTCTGTTTTTTAATTTAAAAAATTTTTTTTGTCCAGCAGTGCAACAGGGATGCCACCCACTTCCTCGTGAGCATGAAGGGGCACAGGGTCCTTCTCCGCCTAAGCCTTGCGGATGTTGAGCGCTTGCTGCACAGCAGCTGGTGCTGTTTCCCCACGCCACGGTCTGGCCTGATGCAATCCATCGGCTTCTGCTGCGTGGCCGGTTCCTGAGGCTACAGAAAAAGTACACTGGGCCTGTGGGTGCTGAAGTGTAAGTTACCTCTCCAGGACTAGGCTAGCTAGGGTGGCCTCATGTCTCTAAAACAGGAAACGAAACACAAGTGGCAAGGCAGAG
This sequence comes from Cacajao melanocephalus, assembly GCA_963573385.1. Classification (NCBI taxonomy): domain Eukaryota; kingdom Metazoa; phylum Chordata; class Mammalia; order Primates; family Pitheciidae; genus Cacajao; species Cacajao melanocephalus. The sequence goes on from CAUYLG010026798.1 coordinate 76,380, forward strand.
GGTGCGCAGGAAATGAGGGAGGCCCACCGTGGTGCCTGGAACCCTGACGCTGCCCAGGAGAGCGAGTTACTGCCTTCGCTTCTTGAGGGAATTTAGAGTGCCACACTCCTGTTTGACAATTTCGCTTTTATTTACAGGGGCTAGATCAAACGTATATTTTACGTGATAAGTGGGAAGTGTCAAAATGAGCCACACATAAAGTGGTGACAAAAGAAATCATTTCAATAAAATTACATAACGTACAACAGAATCACAGAAACAGCCCCCATTAAATATGATTTGCATGCAACATAACATTATACAATTTTTGACACTCTGCAGGGAGGTATTGGGTCGGAAGTAGCTATGCTTAGAAAGCAATTTGCAGAATTTCTGTTCCTTTAGTGGTTTGAAAGCAGTGATAATTTTTTTGGTGGCTGACAAGTGAACAAAAACCAATAATTGAATAGTACCATTTTACCCAGAAGGCAAGCTGATAATTAGAGGTGTAACAGACAGTTTGGGTTTTATCTGAATAGTAGCAGCTCTGACTTGTTTTTAAAATCTGGGAACCAAGTCAAGGCCCTGATTCTCAGCACTACCAGAAGAATGCAGGATTTTATTTGCAGCTCCTTGTTCTTGGCTAACACGTGTATTCTGGTCCCTAAAGGGCAGCCTGTGGGCCCCAAGCTGAGCACGTCCACATCTGACTTGGGAAATGAAATGAAGAGGGTTTCTCGGTGGCCAACATGGTCAGGAGGAGAATGAAAATAAACTCAGCCTGTGCCACCGAGGGTACGCCAGGCAACAGCCCCCAGCCTCCTGGCCCGGCTGCCTCAGGGAATGAGACAGGACACCTGAGTCTCACCTCGCCCTTGGAAGGCAGAGCCCCACTCGGACGCAGTTCAGACCCTGTGACCACAGCCGTCCACATCCCACTTGGATGCGGTTCAGACCCTGCGACTACAGCCGTCTGCATCCCACTTGGACGCAGTTCGGACCCTGTGACCACAGCCGTCCACAGCCTACTCAGACGCAGTTCAGACTCAGTGACCACAGCTGTCCATACCCCACTCGGACGTGGTTCAGACCCTGTGATCACAGCCGTCCACACCCCACTCAGACGTGGTTCAGACCCTGTGATCACAGCTGTCCACACCCCACTCAGACGTGGTTCAGACCCTGTGATCACAGCTGTCCACACCCCACTCGGACACAGTTTGGACCCTGAGATCACAGCTGTCCACACCCCACTCAGATGTGGTTCAGACCCTGTGATCACAGCTGTCCACACCCCACTCGGACACAGTTTGGACCCTGAGATCACAGCCATCCACACCCCAGTAGGACACAGTTTGGACCCTGAGATCACAGCTGTCCACACCCCACTCGGACGTGGTTCAGACCCTGTGATCACAGCCATCCACACCCCACTCAGACACAGTTTGGACCCTGTGATCACAGCCGTCCACACCCCACTCAGACACAGTTTGGACCCTGTGATCACAGCCGTCCACACCCCACTCAGACACAGTTTGGACCCTGTGATCACAGCCGTCCACACCCCACTCAGACACAGTTTGGACCCTGAGATCACAGCTGTCCACACGCTACTCGGACACAGTTCTGACTCTGCGATCACAGCTGTCCACACCCCACTCGGACGTGGTTCAGACCCTGTGATCACAGCCGTCCACACCCCACTCAGACACAGTTTGGACCCTGAGATCACAGCTGTCCACATGCTACTCGGACGCAGTTCTGACCCTGCGATCACAGCTGTCCATCTGCATTAGCAGATTCCTATCCAAGGTGTGTTTTTCTTACTTGCAACTCTGCCGCTGGGCAGCTTCAGGCCTGTTACAGCGACGCTGCAGCTTCCCTGCCTGGGTTGTTGGAGCAAGTGGGTTTCACCTCGGGATGGTGTGGGGTGCTGTCCCCGCTCTCCCTGCTCTCTGCGTCTCCATGCTGCAGGGGGATGGTGTTGAGAGCCAGAAATGAAACCCTGAGTGAGAAGCAGACGCTGGGCGTCCTGCCTGCCCTCCGCTGCCGCCCTCTCTGGAGGGCTACACCAGGTCCCTCCAATTTTAAAGAGTTGCCTGTGAAGGGCGCCCTCCAGGTGGGTCTGTGGTGCAGTCAGGGCCTCTTGCAGTCAGTAAGCTGGGAACACACTTTAAACAACAAGCCTGTTATTTAGTATTCCATCTTTGATAGCTCATTGTATCTAAAAAAGAGATCAATTAAAGCTCTCACAAACCTCTCCAGCTTAATTGAAGGACAATTTAGACATCACAGCAACGGCAGCTCTGTGGCCATTGCTGCATTTATTCTAGCTCGAGCTATTCACGTCTCCCACACACGCTCGCCGATGAAGAGATTTCAACTGGAAAAGAAACGCTAACATCAGAGGAAAGATAAACTGTCACCAACTTCATTCTTCAACGGATGAAGGGAGCTTTTGAAATAAAAAATAGACTGGAACAAGGATGTGGTGAAAACATTTGTGCCTGTGCACTCCTGCTTCCTCCCCAGGAAGGGGCAGTGCAGGGCCTGCTTATTAGCGCAACAGTGAGTGAAGACGCGTGAAGTTGACAGCCCACCTGTGACGTGAGGCAGCTCTGGTCAGAAATCTCCAGTTCATCTCGTCAAGTCAGTTTTGTCTGTATTTTAAGAACTTACCTCTTGCAAAATGAGACCTGAACGTGTTTGTGATGGCCCACAGGTAGCTCTTACTGAAAGCGAGATTTGTAGGTGACAAAGACACACAGCACAGTGACCACAGGGACATGAGGCACGGGCAACGTGGCTTCACTGTGCATTTTCCTGACCGTGGAGTAGGGCCGTCCGAGTGGACTCTCTGGTCCTGCTCAGGACGACAGTCATGAAAACCCATGCTGTTGCTACCTGAATATTGAAAGCAACGCCAGGGCCTGAGGGGGCAGTGGGGTGAGCCTGGCCTGGGGCAGGTAGCACTAGGGCTGCTGAGTTTCCAGGGGCATTGGCTGGCGAGTGGCCACAGCCCTTCCCGTTGGTCACTGCCTGGTGGGCAGCAGCGTGAAGCCCCCAGGGGTGTGGAGTGTTGGGGGGCTCTGATGGGCAGCTCCACTTGTTGGCCCAGGGCAGGCTTTTCAGGAGCAGGCTTGGGGGCCTGTGGCTCTTCACACGGGACATGGATTGGCTGCTCACCTGAGGGACCGCCCTTCTGGGTTCCAGAGGAACCAGTCAGAGTGGTCAGGGCAGGAAAGGGCAGGGTCTGCAGGGTTGGAGAAGGCTCCGTAGGGGCAGGGCACAGCAAGTGCTGTCAGGTGGATAATGCCAGAGCCTGGGTGGGGGGAGGGAGCGCAGGGCAACAGGAATGGATGGGCAGGTGCAGACCCTGCTCTTATGTCTAGGAGGCGGGTGTAGCCTATGCGATGTGCAAAGTGTACACGGTGTGAAATGTGTGTAGTGTGTAAAGTACACATAGTAAAGTTTATGTAATATGTAAAGTACAAATGTACGTTAGGGGTACATACCATGTAAAGTCTATATAACATGTGGGGCGTACATATGTACAGAGTATGTCATATGTCAAGTAAACAAAATACATCTGGTCTAATAATGCAAAGCGTCTATATAATATGTAAAGTCTACATAATATATGAAGTCTATAATTGCAAAGTACACACACACATATATATATGTCCCTTGCAGTAGGTATGTGGGTGGACACACACACACACACCCCCCTATATGTCCCTTGCAGCAGGCACGTGGGTGGTCCCTGGGAAGTTTGGGAGGCTTGGTGAACTGACTTCTGCTGAGCACCCAGTAATGGGAGTTGAAATACCAGCTTTGTCACTCCAACTGTCTGTGGCTGTTGGCTGTGGCATTCTGAGCATCTGTGTCATGTGTTGCCACTTCATTTTGAAGGGTGCGTAGCACGGTGTGGCCATTTCTCCATGCTTCCTGATGACTGTTGATCCCACTAGGGAATATTTTCAGAACAAGATACAGTGGGTGCAAATCACACCAGTGTCCTGCTCTGGAAGTCTAGCTACATTTTGCACTTTACTTCCATTTTCTATCATTCTTATGTTTAAAGATATTTCAAAATAATTAAAATCAGTGTGATCTGGACATTTGGGGGATGTTTGTAACAGTAAACAACAGAGTCTTTGGGATATAAGATAAAGAAAAGCAAGTAGAAGAGAAACGAGAATAGATTTCCTTGTACGCAAAGTCAGAAGAGAGTTTCAGCGAGCTCCCGTGGGCAGTGACCTCAACACGGTGCTCATTTTGTGTCTTCCCTGACTTTCTCCTCCCCTTCCTCCCCTTCCCTTAAGGATGATGGCCTCTGTTAGCCATGATGGATCCTCATGGGGCCTGGGAAATGCTGTGGTCTTAGCAGCCGAGGGGTATTACCTGGTGGTGGGTGTGGGTGGCCTTGGCAGCGGTGGCGGAGGGGCCTGTGCTGACTGCACTGCACTCCATGGAAAGCAGCAAGGATGCCCCAAGGTCAGCAGAGGCAGAAGCACAGATGCCACAGGCCCCAGTGAGGGTGAATAGGGTGTGTAGCCAGTGCCCTGCAGAGTCTACAGTTCAGAGCAGTTAGCAGAGTGACTGGTGCAAGGGGCAGGATGAGGGAGGCTGCAGGGAGCACAGATGTGAAACGGACCCAACAGTCCCATAGACGGCTTTTTGGGATGAACAGAGAAATGGACCATTCTGGTCTTAAAGCTTGAAAATTACATTTGTCTTATCTGAGTTTCTTCCTTGAGGAAATGACCCTCAATCCTTTACAGAAAAGCACCAAGAAGCTGAAACTCACCAGATCACCACATTGGGACAAGAAGACGCCAGACCCTCACCTGCCTTGACTGCCTTTGTGACCACCAGTCGCCTGCTGACCGATGGCTCCTTCTGACCCTCCCTGGTTCCTGTTTTCCCATACATGGTTACACTTCTTCCCTGCTATGTAAACTCTAGTTGGTCAGGGAAATCGATTTGAGACTGAGCTCCCCTCTCCTCTGCATCGGCAGTACTCATTGTCTCAGTGATTGGCTTTCTGTGCAGAGAGCAGCAGGATGTAGGTAAAACCTCTGGTGTTTTGGTAACAGACTCCCGCACTTACAGACCGGCCTCCGCTGGGTGGTAAGGCTCTCCTGCGCTTCTGTTACTACCGTTGACCAGCTCTAAAATTACCACCTGCAACTTGCAGTGAAAAGTCTGCCTGTCTGTCCTGCTCCTGACTTTGATGAGAAAAGCTGAGGAGCTGGGGACACAGCCTGGGGACACAGCGGCTCTCTAACAACAACACTCTTGCCCCACGCCACTGGAGAAGCGGCAGCAACTCTCCCTGTGTCCTGTCTCTTCTGAGACAAGAGTGCCATCCTGTACCATGCATCCTTTGCCCATTAAGGCAGATGCTAACACCTTTGCAGAAAGGCCAGGTCCCTGCTGGAGGATGTTAATGATGTTTAGGAGATCACAGCTGGGCAAAGGGTGAAAACGACGCTGGAGGTCAAAAGGCTGCAGAACCTATTACCGGTCCCCTGACAGCCATTCCGATGGAAGGCCCTGACAAATGACTCCCTGCAAAGCCAGATAAGCCCTCTGCATCCATCAGCTAATGCTGGGCAAGGCGGGTACACAACGAGGGCTGGCTGGAAGCAGGGCTGCCAGGAAGGGAGGGTCTGTGAAGTATGAACACACTCGCTGGTTCTGGGGAAAGGATGAACCACCCAGTGAGCACTGCATGTTAAGAACAGATCTGGTAAACACAGCCTGGCAGGCAGACAAGGAGCAGACAGGAGCCATTTGTCCAGAGCGGAACCTGGGTAGGAGGCCCTGGCTGCGCAGACACAAGACCTGAAGATAAGATACCGTGGTGTGTTGGTCATCACTGTGTGTGCAGAAACAGTGCAGGCCACAGCACTGCATCTGGGGAAACTGGGAGGGAGGCTGCACAGGTGTATACGGGACTGACCTTTGCAGGCCGGAGCCAAGACTCAGGGCGGGGCTGTTGGGGAGGCCCCTGGCTAGCCTGGGAAAGCCTTGCCTGGTCACCGTGTTTTGTGTGCTGAGGATTTGGGACATGTACTCGCTTGACCAGAAAGTTTATCTTAATGATGGAATTATAGAGAATTTCTATTTTCTCTCTGGGATGCTGGAGTCTGAGCTGCTGTGCTCTGTCACACAGACACTGCCTGCCTGAGTGACCGACCTTCAACAAAAACCTCAGACACGGAGGCTCAGGGGAGCTTCCCAGCTGGTGGCACTGCACCCATTGTCACCATCATTGCTGGGGAGACTAAGCCAGTCCCCACAACTTGCAAGGGGAGGACACCTGGAGGCGGGTGCCTGGATTCTCCTGGATGTCACCCAGGCTCCCCTCCCTTCGCTGGTGGCAATTTGTGGACTCTCACTGTGTTAAAGGGTGGCTGCTGCTGTGCCAACCTTACCCAGTAAGTACCAGTGAGTATGGAGCATGAGGGTGGTCTTGGGGACCCTGGCAGAGCCAAAGATCCCTTCACTGACCAGGTGAATACACTGCATAGGTCCAGAGATAGTGATGGCAAACTCAGTTTCACAGACTTTGAATTTGGGAAGGGCCAGTGAGATACCCCAGCCAAGATGCCCTGGAGGCAGTGGAGCAAGGGTGATAAAGTCTCACCAGAGGGTCAGATCTGGAAAATGCATGGGTTACAGTTGAAGCCACAGATGTGAACTGCAGTCCAGTACATGTTGGAGGAGTGAAGGTCTAGGATAAGAAGAGAGAGAGAAACTGGCACTGACAGAAAGAAACAGGGAGAGAAAAAGCAGGCAGAGCTACCTGGAAGCGACCACACCCAAGGGAGGTTGGCTGGTGGTGTCACATGACATCAGGCAAGTTAGGAACCCAGGAAGAGTTATTTTGTGACCTAGGCTGACAGTTTTATTAAAAGGGACAAGTGAGTGGCCAGGGTGTGAGGGGCCGAGGGGGGCCTGGTGGGAATGAGGGTGGGCTGTGAAGGGGATCTGGCTGGGCCACAGGGGAGTGGGGAGAGGCATTGGTTTGTCATTGTTGTTCTTGAATTAAGCTTGTTGAGTTGCCGACTAGAAGATGCTAAAAGAGAGGGAGAATCTGAAGATGTCTGAGGAGGACTACAGTTGGGTTTCAGTACAGGGCAGGAGCTGAGGCTGGGGTCCAGTACACAGAGTCCAAAACACTAGGGGGGAACCACTTTAGCTGGGGAATCTCCATCTCTCCACATATCTGTGTGGAGCAGACATGGCCGAGTGTATAGGTTAGGACTCAGCAGACAAACAAGTTTCCTCAAAAAAATCCTACTATTTCTGTTTAGCAGGGACACAAGGTCTTTTTTTCAAAAGCACTAGGAGTGGATGGATTGTGACTCCTCCATGTTGTTTGATATTTGATTCTTCCAAAGGCATATTTGTAGTAGAAATGCTGGAAGGAAGGAGGGAGACAGGAGGCAGGAGGAGGCGCAGGGGCCAGCAGGGTGCCCGGGTCTGGTATCCTGCCCACCGGCATGGATTTGTCCTAGTGGTGCTAAGAGAAGACGCTGCCTTCTATTCTTTCTCTGAGACCCACTGATGGTAAAACAGCTTACAAAAGGAAGGCAAATGCAAAGCATGGCTCCTCACTCTTCCTCCTCATTGTCACAGAGTTGGCCAAATCCATTGTCCCCATTCTCTAGACACCAAGACCAATGCCTGGAAAAGCAGGAACTATCACAGGGTGCACAGCGGGATGACCCAGTCCCTGCTCAAGCATGGGAACAACCCCAGACCCTTCCTCCCAGCCAACTGCGACCCTGGAGAAACAGCAGCTGGCAGAGCCTCTCCCCTCCTCTCCTGGGTGCTGGGTCTACAGCGTGAGATTAGCCATCTGTGCCCATCCAGGAAGCCCTGAGTTCCTCTTAGTAACATGCGATACAAGCTAACAATAGAGGGATCCCCTTGAAAACACAACCCACCTTATTGTTCATAAGAGGCTACTAGGGCCCGAAAAGTAAAAGACACACACATACACACACAGACAAACACACAGACAAACAAAGTCTTCCCTGCACCCAGGAGGGGTGGAGAGATTTTTCCCTCTCTCCAATAGGCTCTGAGAAACGGGGTGCCTGCTCCCTGCACCTCAGCCCACACCTGGAACCCCTGACCCTGCAGGCTGCCCGGCCACCCACTCCCTTGTACTTGGCAAACACACAACTGCGTTTGGTTTGTTTTCCTCTCTGGGCTTCTAATCAAATTTTTAAGCACCTCTTTGTTGCTTTGTTCTCCCTGAATTTTCCAGAAGTGCTAACCTCAAAGTACCACAGAAAATGCCTTCCTACAGTACCTTTGGCCTGACAAAGCGAACAGCAGCTATTTTCTGAGAAAGCTCATTCTTTGGAGAGTGTCAGTGTAATTGCACTGATTGTGCCTGCTCCTGAAACCTCTGAGCCACCACAAGTCTTTGAAAACCAAGGAAAAATGAGTCAACACATTTTCGCAGCTAATGATGCTCTCTAGTTGATTAAAGCCGATGGTCCACATGGCCCAATTTGCCACTATTTACTGGAGATATAAAAGGCACGGACCTTAGGCCCCTTCAGGGAGGTCGTGGACACACAGACGGACACTGGGGAGGTTTTAGTGTACTGCACTTGAAGCAGCCACGTGGCTCTGGAATGAAACAAGCTGATTTTGGAATTTGTTAGAGTCCTGGGCGCTGGAAGGGATTTGGAGACCAGTAGATGCCTCAGCTGCACAGACAAGAAAACCGCAACCCCGAGCGCTCAGTCATTTGGCAAGAGTGAAGGTGAAGAGATGGCAGGTCTGGAACGTGGAGTCTGAGCCTTGCCGTCCCGCTCTTCCCAAGCCACTGTGTGAGTGTGAGCACTGTTTGGGCCGTAGCAGGATGAATGGTGCTGAATTCAGAGACTCAGGGTGCACTGTGCTTTCGAAATAAAAAGAAGAGCAGAGAAGTGGCTGCTCCAGCTTGGATTCTGCCCCGCTGAAATTCACACGCGGGAGCCCTGACTCCCAGGACCCCAGACTTCTGCAGTAGTCTGCTTATTTATAATTTTAGGATATTTGAAAGAAGATATGGAAGCAGGAAATCATCCTTTTTGCTAGGTTCCCGGGTTTTGTCAGCCTTTTTTGACTTTCTCCTCATTGAAGCTACGCAGGATTCCTTCAGTATCACTGCAGCCAGTAATTTGCCTTCTGCATTGAACCTGTGTTACTGCCACAGCTTTCAGAGGATTCTCATGTGTTATCTCATTTTACACGATGCCCAGACTTCTTGGGAAGGTGATCATCTCCCCAGACCGGAGGACACCACATGTCCTCCACACAGGCCACGTTCCAGGGCTGCCTACCAACTCCAGCAGGCCTTAACCATGGCAGAGAAAAAGCACCCCTGTCAATGCCTTTATTAGGTGGGAAGCTCTTTTAAATGTAAGCTTCTTAAAGATGATGACTTGATCTCATCCAACATTTTATCCTATAGAATGCTACAGAACCAACCTACAGTAGGTATCCAGTAAATATCTATAGAAAAAATAAAGAAAGTCATATAGCAACCAAAAAAAGAGGTATCTTTACAGAGGTGGTGAAGATGAATAAAGTCACATAGCTGGGTCCTGGTCCAATCTGCTTGGTGTCCTTATGAGAAGAGGGGACGAGAACACAGACACACAGAGACACACACAGACACACAGACACATACAGACAAACACACAGACACAAGACACACAGACACAGACATACAGACACACAGACACACAGACACCCGCAGGCACACACACAGCCACACACACACAGACACACACAGACACACAGACACACAAAGACACACAGACATACACAGACACACACACACACACATACTGACAGATACACACACAGACACATACAGACACACATACATACAGACAAACACACAGACACACACACATACAGACACACAAAGACACACAGACACACACAGACACACACACACAGACACACACACATACAGACACACAGACACAGACACATACACACAGACACACACAGAGACACACACACACAGACAGACTATACACAGACACACAGACACACACAGACACACAGACACACACAGGGAGAGGACTCTGTGAGGACACAGGAAGAAGTCACTGTCCGCAAGCCACGGAGAGGCCCAGGAGGAACCAGGCCCCTGGACACCGTGATCTCGGGCTTCCGGCTTCTATGACTGTGACAACATGAATGTCCATTATTGAAGCCACCTGGGCTGTGGTCTTATGACAGCCCCAGGAAAGTCTTATAGGGACCAACTAAATTCTTTTCCACTTCTTAAGAGAAGAAAATGTGTTGTTCAGGCTGTCACAGCAGTAAAGTCCTTCTCACCTTCAGCCAGACAATGTCTCAACGATCCAGAAGACACAAAGGAGCATGCTGGTATCTAACAGGACGGTGCCGGAAGCAGGCCTCACACTTTCCCTTCCCGGGCGGCTGTCCCTCTGCCCGCCCTTCCTGCCATTCCTCTATTGTAGAACTTGTAAAACTTTTATTATTATTTTTTAAAGCAAAAATAAAATAATTTTAAGGTCTTTCTGCCAATGACATCTTACATGGTAGCCAAGAAATAAAACAAGGAAACGGAGGAAGCTCCCTGAGGCGCCAGGGCCTAGGAGTTGGCTCCCGCAAGCCTCACTTCCTATGCCTCTGGTGGGGATGGGCCCCAGATCCAGCGATGGCCAAATTGGAGGAGCCTGCTAGGCCTCTGGCTGTGAATGTGAATGCGACAAAAGGTACCAAATAGACAGGAGCTCTGAGAAGGGAGGGATGAGCTTGGCTCCTCAGAACATGCTGGGAAAGGCAGAAAGGATGGGACAGCCCCACCCTGACGCTGCAGACATGGAGTCCTGGGTGCAGGAGGCGCAGTGTGGCCACCCCAGGGGGGCAGAGTGAGGCTGAGGGGTTCCAGGTGGCCTCCTGTGTGAGGCATGCAAGCTCTGGCCAAGCCGTCCTTCCGTACACCGCCCCAGCCTCCTCCCTCGCAGCCGATCATGGAACCATCCAGTCCCAATCGTGCCAGCAAGTCTTTATCAATCAGGGGATAAAGGCTGCTCCTGGCCACACCCCCACTGAGCAGGTGGCTCTGCAGCCCCCAGGATGCCTGTGGGGAGAGCTGGCCTGTGGCCAGGAGCCTTTCCTTCGTGGCTCACTGGCTGCACTCCAGGACAGTTGTGGCCGCGCCATGTAAGCGGGCACAGCCCCAGGCTCTCGCAGCATCCTCCCTCCTCGCTGGCCAGTTTGGGTCCCTGTCCTTGGGGCATGAGAGGCATGGGATGCCCATAGACCCATGAGTGATGCCCTCTTGAGAGTGGGTGAAGAGAAGTGGGAGGCAAAGTCCCAGTGCTCACCCAGGGGGGCCAGAGGGAGCAGGATTGGTGTGTCTGCACCACGGTGGCCCAGAGAACATGGGTGCTGTCCTGCGCAGCACTCAGTGAGGGGCTGCCGAGGTCAGCTTCAGAAAATAGTCAGTCAACACATCTATCAGGGACAGGAGGAGGGAGGGAAGGGGAGAGAAGGGCCTGAAGAGCCGCCTGGGGTCAGGGATCGTCTTCCTCTGGCCCGGTCCTGCCCGACCCTCACCCCTGGTAGAAATGGAATGGGTCCTTGTGGTCTTGGCAGGTATTTTATTGACCTATATTTTCTGTATGTTTTGGTTTTTCACTCCTATGGAATGGAACCCTTAATTAATTCATTTGTTTAGTCACTCTTTCAGCAAACATTTGCCAGGATTTTTGAGGCAGAAGCTGCCTGTCACCCCAAGGTCTGTGCCAAGTCATGGTGGAAACATTTTGGGACAGGCGGGACAGCAGTGCCACCCTAGGCTCAGACTTCCCTGCCCCATCGCCGGGAGCATCGCGTCCTCACAGCCTGGGGGAGCACCGCCATCTCTGCCACCAGACACCAGGTGGCTCGTAACATTGGGAAATGACTGTTTTAATCATTAATTACCAAATAAATGTCACTTTGCTGATACAATATATGCACTGATTTCTGTCATAAATTGACATCTGTAAGTCATAAATTGCTTAGTTTTAGCTGCTTTTAATTGCCGAGTTTTCCCGAGCTACATGGTGCACACATTTTGGATCCAATTCAAACTTCTCTGGCACCAGGCGCCTTCTGGGAACTGTCATGGACCAGGCAGACAGTGGATCCTGATGGCTTCGGCAGTGCCAGAGGCACCTGATCTCTCACAAAAATGTTTGGCCTGTTCCCAGGAAGAGGCTTCCATGGAAAACAAGAAGACCCTTTAATCAGAGGAGATTCTGGCAGGTCTCAAAGGAAGGGTGCGGTTTGCGCCACTGAAAATGGAAATCAAAGGAAAGCGATGCTCCGATGGACTGGAGGAGGCCGCTCCGGCTTGGCATTGTTCAGAAACACTCCGTCTCCTTCTCTGTTTGATTTCCAACAGGTTATTCCCAGAGGAACCACAGTCCTTTCTACCCAGAAGCCTAAAAATACATGCTTTTGAGAGCACTGCCAGAGTAGGTTAAGAATAAAGAAGGCATTTGGAGCACAGGCAGAAAAGACTTGTTTGCTTCTAAGCACAGCGGTGGCGGCAGGAATAACACGCTGCAGAAACCACACCCACACTCACACGTGGGGAAATGCTTTCTCCACTGCCCCAAACACCAGGCCTGTGCCTCTTGCTTGTAAATGAAGTCCAGGTTCACTTAGAAGCAGTGGAATTCTAAAATTATACAGATCAGCAGAGGAGGCCTGTAAACTGGTTGCTGGAAAGTTGGCTGGTGGAGGAGGTCAGGCTCGGAGCCTGCAGCTGGGGCTCAGCTCTGCTCTGTCCTCTCAGGGGGCCTGGATCCTGCAGCCTCTGTCAGAGACCGAAGCTGGGGTCTGGGTCCCCCGTTGGGTCCCCCAGGCTCATCTCAGGGCCCTGTGTCTCTTTCCCCCCACCCATCTGCAAGGTAGGGTCCTGGTTCTGCCTCCTGTGGCCTGGGCTAGGCTCTGGGCTCCCTACTCAGCTCCTCAGCTCTCCAGCATCCACCCAGCCTAGGGGGGTTGTGGCTTCCCCATTCCCGGTTGTTGCTTGGGGCTTCCCAGTCCTCCCCTGGCCCACGGAATCAACTCCTAGGATTAAATTCCCTCTGGTTTAAATGCACAGAGTCATTTTATTCTCTCAGTGGAGCTCTCACAGAACCATCAAAGAATGCTGCCTCTTCCCTGTATATGCTGGAGATTAAAACTTCACTTAGAAACACACAAGAACCTCTGCCCCCGTCTCCACCATCCCCCAACCAGCATCGCCCCAAGTTCCGACTGTGATGCTGAAGCACAGCTTTTTTCCCCTCGGGGAAGCAGCTTCGGGGCACAGATAGTACCTTTCATTCTCCTGCGCTCACCCGAGGACGGCACCTCACTTGGTCAGGGCGCCAGGAGGTCCTTTCAGATTTCCAGCAACACGTGTATCCTGGGCTGTCTTGCCTCTTATTTCTAGGATACTTTGGTTTACACTACTGACAAAGTATTTTTAAACTTTTAATTTCAACTTTGATTGTGGGTTCAGGAGGCACATGCACAGGTTGTTACCAGGGTGTGCTGTGTGAGGCTGAGGTTTGGGATATGAATGACCTCGTGCCCCATGCACTGAGCACAGTGCTGAATAGTTTTTCAGCCCTTGTCCCGCTGCCCCTCTAGTAGTTCCAGGACTATTGTTCACACCTTTATGTACACGAATATCCAAAGTTTACCTCCCATTTATGGGTCAGAACACACAGTATTTGTTTGAACCCGGCAGGTGGAGGCTGCAGTGAGCTGAGATTGCACCACAGCACTCCAGCCTGTACAGCAGAGGGAGACCCTATCTAAAAAAAAAAATTCCCTGTTCTTCCAGCACCTGTGGCTGCCACATTCCCCACCCTCCTTTGAAAGCAGCTGCAAGCAGCCTAGCTCCCAGCCCCAGGGGCTTCACCCCAGGCCCAGCAGTGAGCGTGACGTCCCGGCACCGGTGGGCACGAGCAAAGAAGAGAGGCGCTGCCTGGACCCCCTGCCTCAGGAACCCCCACAGCTCCCTACCCCCAGGCTGTGCCTGGGCACCATCTCCCTGGAGACCCCCCCTGCAGGTCCCCCCAATCTGCATCCCACCTCTGCCTCCCTCGGTGGGTGCTCATCTTGCCGTATTTTCATGCACAGCCGTCACCATCTCCCAGCCTCACATGCATGTGCTATGTTTCATCCACAGATGTTTATGTTCCGTGGGAACCAACACTTGGCTGGTTTGTTCATGTTTGGACTCAGAGCCTGGCACGTGTGCATCTGGTGTCTGTGTGTGGCGCTGCTTTGAGGCTTGGGAAAGGTGGGTGAAGTCTCTCAATCGCAGCCCCAGTGCTGAGACAATCCATGCCCACGTCCATGTGAGGCTTTAAGACATGGATGCCCTCCAGCTGCAAGGACTGTCAAACCCAAGCTCAGGAGAGAAAGATGTGGTTTCCAAGATAAATGCTGGATCCTTGCTGTCCCCACCCAGGACTCTATTGCTTCTATGGAAATATACATTGCTGTGCGAGAGGAAAGAGCTGAACAGATCATGATGCAGTGTGGATGTGGGTTCTGGCTGATCAGGGCTGCGGTCGTGGACGTGGGTTCTGGCTGATCAGGGCTGCGGTCGTGGACGTGGGTTCTGGCTGATCAGGGCTGTGGTCGTGGACGTGGGTTCTGGCTGATCAGGGCTGGGATCCTGGACGTGGGTTCTGGCTGATCAGGGCTGCGATCCTGGACGTGGGTTCTGGCTGATCAGGGCTGCGGTCGTGGACGTGGGTTCTGGCTGATCAGGGCTGCGGTCGTGGACGTGGGCTCTGGCTGATCAGGGCTGCGATCCTGGACGTGGGTTCTGGCTGATCAGGGCTGTGGACGCTGGCTCTTGGAGCTGTCCCCAACAATGTGTCAAGGGTCCCGAGATGCTAACGTGAGTGGTAAGGTCAGAGTCTCTCTATGATCCTGCAAGTGACTTGGGTCACCTCCCCTGGGGAGGGTCCTCCAGAGGCCAGTCCCCTGGGTAGAGCCCTGGGCCCCGGAGATGGGGGGCTTCTGTTCCACCACTGGCTGCTTCAAAGGACAGATGCCCTCTGGAGATGTGGCAGTTATGCTGACTGTGATGAGGGACAGGTGTTGACCGGCAGAGCCTAGTTCAGATTTTGACACAAGAAGGTCAGGAGGAGCCTGGGGTGGGGGCTGGGGCTGAGGTCAGCAGTGGAGGAACAGGGTGAGAATCAGACCAGGAAAATAAACACCACGCTCAGTGACTCCACAGTCCTGCCCCGGTTGACTGATGATTTTAGACATTTTAAGACATTTCATAAGGGTTTTCTGTAGATTTGACAGGTCTTTTTATCTTGAAGCAGGAAGTAGAAATGATAGGACTAAGCATGGAGAAACAGTTTATCAAAAGGTACCCACGTCGCAGTGACATTCTCATCATAGTAAGACAGCGGCTTCTCAGAGGTGTGTCCTCACCCTCGGGGGAGCAGCAGGGCTTCTGCTAGTTAAAGGACCCTAGGCTTCGCATCACATCTCTGTAGGTGAGGAATCGCACTGTGTGGTGGGTGGCAGGTGAAAACTGCCATGTAAACAACTGATTTTCATATCTAGGACAAAGGTGAAGACAGGAGATTTTCTCCTTCCAAGGCCAACTTGGATTACTTATCTAACAAAGTGTAAGATCCCCAGACTCATAAGCTCCCTAATGCATTTCTATAAAAATTGTTTAAAAGAAAAGAGAGCCAAATGCTTGTGTTTTTCTGGACCCCCAACTGAAGCCTGTTTCCGAAACACAGCCTCGAAAAGCACGGGCTGTTGTTCCTTCTAAGAGGTCAGGAGTGATTAATTAGAAATGTTATCTGATCAAAACCACAATCGTTTTAGCAGAGCAAAAAGAGTTTAACAACTTCTTTCATGTCATACCCAGCAGAAAAGCAGATGAGAAGGACGCATTTCAATGACCTTAGGGCACCCTGGGTCATCACGCACTTGTGAACACACGAGGGGTGGGTTGGGTTGAAGAGCTCCTCTCTAGCAAAGCTAGAGAGGCTGTCAGTCCTGGAAAGTCCAGGCAATTGTATGACTGAAGTCAGGGAAGTCAGGAAAGGAAGAAAAAGCCACGCTCCTGCCCACACAGGACAGCGGGGTCACGGGCTGAGGATGTCGGAGCAGACACAGCCTCCCAGGGATTGTGGTGGTCCTCTGTCTACACCAAGGACCCAGACTGGGCTGCTGGTTGTGGCAGGGAGTTCGAAGACCTGCAGGAAACTCGTGCCTCTGAGTAAGGTACACAGACAGAAAACGATCTTCTCTTTCAAATACCCCTCGCCAGAATACAGGTGAACCTCACCTCTCTTTCTCCAGACAGGGCCTCGTGTACTACAGACTTGTGTTTCCAAATGCCTGACCTGGAGTTTCAGATCCACACTCACTGTCCCACAGAAATGGAATGTGAGCCACGTAGGCACCATTACATTTTCTAGAAGCTCAGTAAAAAACACAAGTGAAACTAATTTTAATAATACATTTTAACATACCAATATGTCCAAAACTTTATTATATCAACTTGTAATCAGTATAAAGACATCAAGGAGATACTTGAAATTCATTTTTTCTATGAAATCTTTGAAATGTGTTGTGTGTCGGTCACTGGCGGCCTCTCTCACTCCAGACCTGCCCACATCTGAGTGTGTAATTAGAACCTGTGCCCTGGCTGTGGGACTGGCTGCCACAGACCCAGACACCTTGTGTTTCAAACCCAAGTACAGGGAAATGAATTTATTTTCATGGTTCCAAGCTTGCTCATTTCCTTGACTGTCTAATTTTTCGGAACTGACTTCATACCGCATTCAACGCATTCTTCAACAGATATTTCCTGAGGGCTTACTATGGGCTAACCACCCTTTTAAGTACTGAATATTCAACAAGACAAAACAAAATAAACAAAAGACCAAATGAGACCCCTTCTCTGTTCACTCAGGCTGTGAACTGAACCATCATTCCAGAGCCTTTTCTTAATCCCAGATTTGGGGGAGTTGCCGGAACCTGCCAGCCATGGGGACCTTTCCACCCGGTCCCCAGGCAGCTGCTGGGCCTGATCCTGGATGCTGATAAGAGCTTCCTAAATCAATCTCATGCACCCTGCCCTAGAACTGCCCCCAGGTGGAGGTCTGAGAGGCTCCTCGTGCCTGAAGGCCTTCAGGGGCTCCTGGCACTCGGGGTCCTCCTGACGTGGCCCAGCGCTGCTTTCCCAGTTCTGCTGCTCCCGTGGCACCCTCTCCATGCTCACTCCATTTCCCCTCTCTCACTCTTGCCCATGCCACCAGGACTGCCACATCTTATCTTGGCTCCTGATGTCTAGAAGTCCTGGAAATCAGATCCTGCTAAAATGCTTCTATGAATTGCAGTGGCCTCTGGATGCAGCCGCCGCTCCCGAGTTTCCTGGCTCCCGAGCTTCCTGGCTCCTGGAATTGGTACTGCCTCAGCCGAGCCCGTCTCCTTCTGGCCATTGGCACCGCGGTTCTCAGGGACACCCACCATGCATCCTCTCTTCTCAGGGACCCTTCGTTCTTCTGCCTGGAACAGCCTCTTTCACCCAGCCCGACCCCCTCCCAGGCCCATTCGGCTTTTGTTCACCTTGAGAACTCATCTCAGGGCCCCTAGATCTGGCCATTCTCCTGTAAGCGTGTTCTGCTCATGTTGCCAATCCATGTCCCCTCCCAGCCCTCCTCACACGGCGCTCTTATCACTTGTGTAGCCGTCATTTCTTTCTGGCAGGGAGAGTCTTCCTTTCTGGAGGACAGAGACCTCCCTATCTCAGAAAGCCGCAGGACGCAGAGGTTAGGATCGGGGCTCTGCCATCCGACCCACCTAGTTACAAGTCTCACTCCATCACTGGGACAGGGGAAAAGGTTCCCAGCACTTCTGAACCTGCTCCTCAAGTGTGAGATGACAAAATCTCTCATGTCGGGTACGTGCAGTGCACTCACGAGCTGTCTCCCTAGAACTGGCTCAGAACACGTCAGTTCTGATCTGCAATCGCTCATTTATCTCCAGCACCTATGATAAGGCCCAGCACATAGTAGGTGCTAATGAATAGTCTAAAAAGGTGAATGATGCTCCCCCAGTTGGAATACTTCCTGGAGCCTGGCCCTTCGCCTTGGGCTAGACCTGAATTCAAATCATGGTTCTGCCCGTTACCAGCCTGCCGTGACAAGCTGGCCACTTCACTTCTCTTTGCCTCATGTTCTTCAATAGGACAGCTGAGGTCAGGCCCCTGCCCTTGCAGGGGTGTGGGGAGGCTGCTGCATGGGCTGTAAGGGATGCCGGCAATAGTGGTGTCTCTGCTTATTGCAGAGACTCAAGACATATGATTGAAGTTGTGATTGCTGTTCTTCCTCTTCTTCCATTTCTCCTTCAACAAGTGTTTCCTTACTCTTTCAGCCAGAAAGAAGCAGTTTCCTGCTGAGCTCCCACACCCTGCGGAGCTATGGTGAGAATGTTGTCAACTTAAGATGCCGATGCCTGTCCCTGTGACTCCCCTGTGACCTCCCACACCCTTTAGAGCTGTTTATGGAGAGAACGTGGTCTCCCTAAGGTGCTCACATGTGTCCCTGTGTCTCCCCGTGTGATGTCCCACACCCTGTGGAGCTGTCCATGGTGAGAACATGGTCTTTCTAAGGTGCTCATGCGTTTCCCTGTGTCTTCCCACGTGACCTCCTGAAACCCGTGGAGCTGTCCATGGAGAGAACGTGGTCTCCCTAAGATGTTCACGTGTGTCCCTATGTCTCCCCACGTGACCTCCCACACCCGGTGGAGCTGTCCATGGTGAGAACGTGGTCTCTCTAACATGCTCACCTGTGTCCCTGTGTCTCCCCATGTGACCTCCTGCACCCCATGGAGCTGTCCATGGTGAGAACACGGTCTTTCTAAGGTGCTCATGCGTGTCCCTGCGTCTCCCCATGTGACCTCCCGCACTCCATGGAGCTGTCCATGGTGAGAACACGGTCTTTCTAAGGTGCTCATGCATGTCCCTGCATCTTCCCACGTGACCTCCCGCACCCCATCGAGCTGTCCATGGTGAGAACGTGGTCTCCCTAAGATGCTGACGTGAGTTCCTGCATCTCCTCATGTGACCCCCCACATCCATCTCTCACATCAGATGCTTGCTGTGGGCTGTAGCTTAGCGTCCTCATCTTATCCTCCTTGGCCACTTAAATATTAAGAGGCCATTGATGAAACTTTGTTGAATGAATATAAGGTCACTAATATAATCATGCCAGTTTATGGAACAAACAGAACGCTGGCATGAGGAAGAGAGAGCCCTGTCTCTATAGGACATTAGATTTCACTTTTACTATCTTTGGTTTTTTATTTCTGCCTTTTAAAAAACCCCAGAGCTTTGTAATAATGGCAGTCCCTTTTACTTTAACAGCTCTTAGTGGGCCACAGGGTGAATTCCAGATTCCCGTGATCTCAATTCATCAAATTTCTAGAGAATTTGGGCAACGGCTCCTCCAGCGTTTCTGGCCTGCCCTTGGCCCTAGACCTGTTCCCACCTGGGCTGGGGTCCAACCTGCAGGCAGCACCAGGGCCTTCCCTCCCTCCTGAGCTGGGCTCTCCATCCTCCTCGCCTGCAATGATGCATGCTTGTCCTTCCCAGTACACTGGCGCCAGGTCTTTCATGAACTCTGCTTGGGAACATTTGAGGTTCTGGCCCTCCCATTGTACTCTGGGCTATGATTTGCCCATCAGCATTTATATGTCTCTCAATCTATGACTTTGGATCTATCTATGTGCATTATTCTAGGTCTTCATATGAAACCTCTTCTTGTGTCTTTTTCTGTTTTAATCTAATTCCAGGAATGATCATTGTCTGCCACACAGATTGAACGCATCTTCACGACCCACCATAAACACATGGGTATGCATGTAACGTTATGCCGCCACCCCCCTGTCCAGCACAGCCTCTTCTCTGGTGCCTTCTATCTTTCTGGATCCACGGATATACTTGGAATTTCTGAAATATAACTGCAAGTGTCTACAAGAGGAGAGGGGGCCGAGGGGAGGCAGCAGGGAACTGGGCTAATCTCTTAGGGGCCTTAGAAGCAATTAGGGGGCATTTTTGAAAGGTGTCTAACTTCTGTTACCCAGGACAAGAGAGAATTTGAACACTATAATCTGGCCACTTAGAATAATCTGCCTTACTTTGTCCAGTGAGTGCAAGCAGCTTTTTTTTTTCTCTCCTGTTTTCCATGATTTGTCTAGGCTGACTATACACTGTCTTTGTGGTGTGCCCAAGACACTTATTTCATCAAAGTACTAGGAATGAGTATCTTATCTGAATAAGATTCCTGGAGAGAAGGGACATTCGGCCCTCTGTATTGGAGGCTCAGCGTGTTCACGCACTTCTCTGTGGCAGGGCACCATTGCCTGCTGTGGTCCTGCCTGTGGCTCTGCGCACCACTCTGTCAGTCATCACCATCTCAGCTCAACTCTGCAAGCAAAGGAATCCAGGACCGGAGGGGCCTCCAGGTAGGCTGGTCCAAGAAGGACAGAGTTAAGAGATCGCGATACTTTTCTCATCGTTACTTTTCCTCTAGGTTGAGCTCGGTCTAGCAAACAAAACAAAACAAAACTCTTCTGTGTACAGTGAGCGTATGTGTAGAAAATATGGTGGTTTACTTCCTGTGAAGCTTTCACTCTCATTTTGCATACACAGGGTCAGCAGTTGCTGTATTTTCCAGGGACAGGCCCAGCTTTTGTTCTACATACTGTGTAATTTATGCCAGCACCACCTTGCCTACTTAGCAGGGTCCTGGTTTAGAAAAAGATTCATATTTTCAGTCTAAACATATGTCTCCTTTAAAGAACAGTACTAAGAAATTGTTCTTTTTTTCTCTTTTGTTAGCAATTCTAATTTGTTTTCCCAAGTTGCTACTCTAAAGTCCAGGTACCATGAAATCCTAATTGCTTTCCCTCAATAGCTGTGCACGCGAGAAAGTCATTTGGAAATAATGGACAGAGTTTTAGTGGTTACTGTGGGGAAAAGAAAGTGCATTCATTTTTTAGTAGAAAAATTGTATGTGATTCAGTGATGTCTGTTTTCTAATGGCAGATGGCAGATTCAATGAGAGAAATTGCAACTCGAATCATTAGTTAAAAAATGAGTGTCACTTTGTTAGACGTGGTGATTGCATTCTAAACTGGAGGTTGAATGATACCCTGTTGACTTGTACATCTCCTATTTTAACTCTTCTATATATTCTGTATATCTACACACAACCATTTTAACTGCAAAATTCCAGGCACGTATATGTTCTTAAACATTTGCGTCCGTATAACCACATTCTTTTAAATTCTAACATCTGGCTAAAGCAATTTTTATGAAAAGAAAATAATGTCACTATAATTGACTTAAAATTAACAGGAAAATCAGAAAGGAATAGGTGTAAATATACAACATACCTGTCAGAAGAGAAAATAAAAACCCTGGAGTTTTAGAAATACAAGGTAAGTAAGAATTCTTTTTTTTTTTTTTTTTTTTTTTTTTTAAACAGTGTATTTCTCAGTCACCCAGGCTGGAGTGCAATGGGGCACAATCTTGGCTCACTGCAACCTCCACCTCCCGGATTCAAGTGATTCTCTTGCCTCAGCCTCCTGAGTAGCTGGGATTACAGGTGCACACCACCATGCCTGGCTAACTTTTTGCATTTTTAGTACAGACAGGGTTTCACTGTGTTAGCCAGGCTGGTTTCAAACTCTTGACCTCAGGTGATCCATCCGCCTCAGCCTCCCAAAGTGCTGGGATTATAGGCATGAGCCACCGTGCCTGGCTAAGAATTCTTAACTGTATTCTCTATAGTTTAGACTTCAGAGCAGACTTAGAATTGTGGGAGTTTAGAGAGCAGAAGACAAACAGCATGAAGGTGAGTGTGCAGGGGGTGAACAGGTGAGCTTGCAGGTGAGTGTACAGGTGAGTAGGCAGGTAAGTGACAACACTCCGTGATGTACCTGGCAGTTCTTGAAAATCAAAATGTCTTATATCTGAAAGCCCTTTAGGAAAGAAATAAGATTTCCACACGGAATTCTGAGGCTGCACATCATGGAAGATGGCATCCTTCCCTCCCACCTCTCAGCTGAGCCTTCTGCTGAGTGGGAGGAACCATGTGACATGGGCTGAGAGCACAGAATGAATAGTTTCTCACACATGTGCAACATGAAGAAAACGGCGGGTTTGAGGGCATTTTCTCAGAGGACAGGAGTCAAACCTGTACGGATGATGAGACATCAGGCAGGGACAAGGGCTTTGAGTCTGAGATGGAGAATCTGGTGCTGGGAGCCGGGGGTGCATTATAAAAGGTGGAGTTTTAGGAAAGAGATTTGGGCAGTCGACAGGAGCCAGGACAGGTTAGAAACGGCAGGAGCCTTCTCGGACTTTCTCAGAAAGAGCCACAGAGAACAGACACTCCTGTTGCCACCATCTTGGAGGCTGGCAGGGCTGGTTCCTAAGGTTCCTGTCCTTATAGACACTGTGGTCTCCCTGTGTCCTCACGGGGTCCTGCCTCCGTGTGTGTCTGTGTCAGAATCTTTGCTTTTATAAGAACATCATGAAGACTGGATTAGGGCCCACCCTAAAGACCTCATTTTACCTTAATCATCTCTCTAAAGACCCACCTCCAAACCCAGTCACCTAAGGTCCTGGGGGTCAGACTTCAACATGTGAATTTGGGGGACACATACAGCCTGGAAGAGGCAGCTATTTCAGTTACCTGACATGAGGCAGAAGGAGCTATGTGGGCAGAGTGGAGAGAAAAAGAGGATTTGAGGGGTGATTTCAGGGTGTTGAATGGCACTGATAGGGATCCAGGGGAACGATTCAGGGGCTGAGCTGACAGAAAAACAGAAGCCAAAAGAGAAACCACAGCAGCAACTTTGTAAGGGTAACTGAGTTGCAACATTGTAGCAGGTAACTTGGGAGCAACATTGCAACAGGTAACTCAGCCTCCTGACTCCCTTGTACAGGTTATTAAGCTGAATTGGTTTTGTGAGTGAATTAAGATTATTGATGGAGCAGAATGAATCAATAGCAGTAAAACCTTAGTAAGTAATGCTAATTAATTCACCCCTCACAGAACATCTTGCTTGTGATTGGATTTTACTAGCAGAGCAATTCTGCTGTTTCTGTTTCTTAAAAAAAAATTAAAACTAATATATTCCCCTGGCTGCTTAAGAAGCTGCTATAAATTAAAGGCCAGGCTGCTCAGCTCATTAAAAAGGTAGTGGCTGGATTCTGTATTCTCACTGCTGATTATTTTTCTGGGAGGGAAACTCATGCCCGTTCTGCCAACTCACAGGTGGTGATCGTGAAGAATAATGGGTCTTAAAGATGCCGAAACACCTCATTTCACAGCAGAGACTCAGGTGAAACTAAGCAGACGGGCATGCAGCGCTTGGTGTCAGCACAGCCTGGAGACACGTGTGTGTGGATGCTGCTCGGATGGGCTCTGCACCTGGGCTGTCTCCCCTCAGTCCCCTCCTCCCCACCAGCTCCTGTGCCTCTGTGGCCCTGGGATGGAGGCGGATGGGGTGCTCAGCTGGAGGACCCTGTGGGACCTCCCCATGGCCAGGCTTCATGGTTTCCAGTTGGGGTCACAGAGCCCCAGAGAGGGTGGTGGTTTGGCTATGGTCTTAGGGCAGGGCCAGGGTCGTCCTGAGTCAGCTCAACCCAGGCTCCCTGCATCCCTCCTCCATCACACATTGCTCAGGGACCCTTCCTATTTGAGAGCACGTGAGGCCTCCTCAAATCAGAGAGGGGCACCTAGAGCTGCAGAGCACACAGTCCATAGGAGAGGGGGCTCAGGATCCATGGGATGAAGGGCTTAGGGCCCCTTATATGGGGGGCTCAGCACCCACAGAAGGGGGCTCAGGATCCATGGGAGGGGGCTCAGGGCCACAGGAGGGGGTTCAGGATCTGTGGGAAGGGGCTCAGGGCCTCTATTGGAGGGGGTTTGGGATTCATGGGAGGGTGGCTCAGGGTTCATGGGATGGGGTTCAGGGTCACAGAAGGGGGCTCAGGGTCACAAGAGGGGACTCAACATCACAATAGGGGGGATCAGGGTCACAGGAGTGGGTTCAGGGTTGCTAGGGGGGCTCAGGGTCACAGGTAAGGGCTCAGGGCCCATTGCAAGAGGGCTCCTCCTGCACCTCCTGGAAATATGGTGTCAGGAGTTCATGCCATGGTTCTGTGGGGGCTGGCAGGAGCTGAGGGGACTGAGGGTCCCATGAACTGCAAGTGGGACCCATGGGATATGTAGTGGTAGGTCTGTGTCTCTGTCTGGTGATCCTCAGTCTCCACTGGGCTGAGGGGCGCTGTGCACACCCTCAGTTGGAGATGAAGCAGCTCTGTTTCCTGAAGCTTTGAGCCGTGAAACCCATGCCCCCACTGTGTCTCAGGGAAAGACCCTCTGGGACAATGGCTGCATCACACATGGAAGGTGGAGGATGAGGAGGGGGCGCGTGGACTCCAGCAAGTGCGGTTCAGGCCCCATTCTGCTGTGCAACCCTGGGCAGCAGCAGCCTGCCCTCTCCAAGCCTCAGTTCCCCCTCTGGCTTTGCAGACAGTGAGGTGTCTCCTAGGGGCTGGGGCTGGGTGAGGGCAGGCCTCAGGCTCTGGGAGGGTGCTGGCCCAGGGAGGCTCAGCAGGTACAGCAGCTGCTGTTCCCTTGGGACCCTGTGACTGATTTAACAGATTCACTGCAGTTCTCACAAAGGGCTCCCGAACTTTCCCCACCTTGGAGACACAGACACAGCAAGGCAAGGAGCCCAGGTGCATCCTGGTGCAAGGCTGTTCCAGAAGCTACAGTGATGCGCTCATGCAAACAGGAGGTGGGTGTCATTTACTGAAATTAGAATCTGATCAAATCTCCTATGTTTGGTTTGGTGAGTCCATCCGAAAGCAATGATGCTTGTCTCCAGACTAGCACTGATGTTATTGGGACCAGGGCCTCCAACCAGAGCTGGCATCTGCAAATGTGCCAGGCTGTAGGAAGGCCTTGTGGCTGTGGCTGGTGAGGGTGGTGCCCAGGGGCTGGTGGGAGAGGACGGCAGGTGGAGCAAACATGCAGCCCCACCAGCCCTGCCGCGCTCGACTGACAGGGAGCAGTCCAATGTGCTTCATGTGAGTGTGTCCCCCAAAGTCCCGTGATGAAGCCCTAACCCTCAGGACCTCAGACAGTGGGTGTATTTGGAGATCAGGGTCTTCAAACAGGCAATTAATATAAAGTGAGGTCATTAGGGTGGGCACAAATCCAGTCTGCCTTGTGCCCTTATAAAAAGAGGAGACAAAGACACAGACTCAACAGAGGGACGACCCTGTGAGGACACAGGGAGAAGACGGCGTCTGCAAGCCATGAAGAGAAGCCTCCTCAGGTGGAGCCAGCCCTGGGGACACCCTCATGTCAGACTCCAGCCTCCAGGACTATGGGAGCAGGAAAGTCTGTGGCTGCAGCCGCCCCATCTGCGGGGTTTGTTTCAGCAGACCTAGCAAAGCAAGGCGGTATGTGCTCTATCTCCTTAACACCTCGTCACCACCCTGTAGGAAGGAAATGTGAACATCACCACCATGTAGGAGGGAATGTGAACGAGGTGAACTTTAGGGGGTTCCCAGCACTTCCTGCAACAGAACGGATGGCGCATGCAGAGGCGGGAGGGCCAGTGAAAAAGAGCAGGTGACAAAGCATGAAGTCACTCACGCTCATCCCCATTTTGAATACACATTTAAAAATGTTTTAATAAATTTTTCTTATTTTTCTTTAATGAGTTCATATTAATTGTGTTATTTTTAGGTTAAAAAATATAAACGACTTAGTTTCATTTTATCACTGTGAGTGACTTTGAAACCTGCATGAGGTTTTATTTCTAGGACAGCACTGAAGTTGGACAAGTTGCTGGCAGTAGCGAGCTGGGAGCTGTGGTGGTGAAAAGGCAGCCCCAGCCTGTGAGTGCTTGGCTTCCTGGGGCCCTCGGCGCATATCTGAAGGCTCCTCTGGCAGCTGTGGGTTCTCAGGCCGGGTGCCCAAATCCTCAACTGAACCACTGTTCTCCAAGCACTTACGCTGCATAGCACGTCACCCCAAACACACACACACACACACACACACACACACACACAGATGTGCGCACACATATGCTCATGTGCACTCTCACAGACTCAGGAACAAGACATTCACACTGCACACAGGGACACCTGTGTTTATACACACAGACACACAAATGCTCGTATACACAGCCACCCCGCCACATATGCACACACATGCATATACACACACCTACAAACACTACCAGTACCACAGGCCTGCACTCACACACCCTCCTGGGGGCCCTGGGAGAGCTTCCCCATGTGCCTGGCAAGACTGGCCGCTGGGGTCTGAGTGGGACACAGAGGGAGGACGCCACAGGCAGGAGCAGAGGCAGATAGGGCACAGTGAGCCTGGCCCATCAGGGTATGAGGCAGCTGGGCAGGGAGTGGGCTGGACCAGGGCACCACGAGGTGGGAGAGCCCCACATGCCCATGCTGCCTCAGTTTACCCTGCCATCCAGCTCCAATAGGAAGCTCCAATCCTCTTAGCACACCACTTTATTTCAAGTACTCAGGGCCAGGCAGGTGAAGATGCTCACCAGCCACAGTCCTGTCTGGGAACGGCGGTCACCTGTCTGAGGGAAGATAGGCTGTTTCCCACGAGGCTTGGAGCCCTGGTGAAACCACACTGGTGAAGCCACACAATGAACAGAAGGCACAATTTACGTCCTCTGATGATTGCCTATGTTAGGCCCAGCCGCACGCTATGTTTGCCGCTGAATCATGTAATTTCTGCATTTTTTAAAGAAAGATGAAAATGGGGAAATTATAGTATGCACATAACAGCAAGTTAATCATCAGTTGGTTGGAATCAAGAGAATTGTTGCTATGGTTTGAGAGACTGCGACTCAGCTGTAAAGAGTACACAGAGAATTGACGGTCATGGAGTGGAAGGGACTCTAAAACACTCTCCAGTGAGGCGGTATGTCACAGACGGAGAGCACCTCGCTTTTCTACGTGAAGCAGAAATACTTCCTAAAAAACTAAATAAAGACTCCAAGTCTGAGCCAGTCGATTTAAATATGCTAGTTTATCAAGTGAGAAAGAGGAAGGACAAATTGTGTTCTCTCAACAGAAGGTGAATTGCTTGGTCCCGACTGACACCTCTGAGGTTACCACCCATAATTTCTCACCCCAAACCCTCATCACACTTAGTCTGACTTCCAAGCAGCCCAGATGCCTCGCACAGGCTGGCCATGGGCTCCCCGGTGACATCCTCTCCCCAATCTCGTCACACACGGCCATGGGCTCCCAGCAGCATCCTTTTCCTAATCTCCCCAGACATGGCATGGGCTCCCAGGCGACACCCTCTTCCCAATCTCCCCCCACACAGCCACAGGTGCCCAGGCAGCATCCTCTTCAAAATCTCCCCAGATATGGCCATGGGTGCCCAGGTGGCATCCTCTCCCCAATATCCTGACAATCTCTGTTGATAAGGTTTTGTGTACAGATTATTTCATCACCCAGGTCACAAGCATAGTGCCTGATAGGTAGTTTTTCAATCCTTACCCTCCTCCCACCCTCCACCCTCAAATAGGCCCCGTGTGTATCGTTCCCTTCTTCGTGTCCATGAATACTCAGTGTCTCACTCCCACTTATAAGCGAGAACATGTGGCTGAACATAAACCTGCAGAATGGAACAACAGTAGTACCACAGTTCCCGCCTCGTGGATAATTTTTGAAGTGTGTGTGTATACATATATACAGGCCTGTGTGTACAGATATACATCCACATAGAGCTAGATAATGTATACCAGCACCTATAGATGAGAGGACACACTCAGAGTCATATATGCATGCACAGACACAATGCATATAGAGAGACATAGATGCGCCCAGATAGGCATAGAGATGATTTAGAAATGTGTGTGTGTGTGTGTGTGTGTGTGTGTGTGTGTGTGTGGAGAGCTCAGAATCTCAGCATGGTGCCCACACATGCTAAGCACACAGTGGTTGTTTCCTCCACCCTGGAGCAGGAAACTGCCTCCCCCCAACCCCGAGGCCGCTTCCCCACCCACTGCGGTCCACTGCATTGGTTGACACTCGAGCTGCACAAACAGCCCTTGAGTCGAGGTCCGAGCAGACTTCCTTAATCTAATCAGCTCTCAAATACTTGCTGTCGAGGGCTAACAGCCTCTTGAAGGAACTTGGGACCGTTCCACGTTTCATTTACATGATGGATGAGATGTAGAAATGGATTAAGTGGTAGATGAGCACCTTGGGATGCAGGAAGCCATTTGGAGTTGGAGTTGTCTCCGGCCCAGCTACTTCAGTGCCGGCGGGAAAGGATGCGCCCCGAATTATTTGCTGGTGGCAGAGGGAGGGCCTCGCTATCTCCCATGCTCAGTCTCAGGGCTCAGATCAGTAGCAGCCCTCATTGGGGTTGGCCCAGCACTGACCTGCAGCCAGGAGATCCCTGCATGTGACTCCACATTTTACGCCTTAGGAAGCAAAAGCCACCCTCCTGCTGCCCTGGTTGCCCTGGCAGGATCAGAAGACCAGAAAGGCCTTCAAAGAATACATCCATGCATTTTTTTAGTGATATGTTTTCCACCTTTACTGGAGATGAATGACAGTTGTAGCTACAAAGGGATGACCACTTCCATTGCAACTGCCACCATGTTTGGGTACAGTGGGAGACCCAAGCAGCACCCTCAGTCAAACAGCCAGTGACTGCCAGTGCGTGAACTCAAGCCACATCTGCTGAGGTCTGTGGCCCGACCCTAACCCAAGCGCAGACGCTACTGTCCTCAGGCTGCCTAAGCTCCTCTTACCCTCGATAAACTACCATGCGTTCCACATCACAGGGAGGCAGGGTTGTTGGGAAGATCAACATCAGCCAGACCCCTTTCAGCACTGACTTCATCATCATGGTGCCTCTGCTCAGGCCCAGGGCTGTAAGAACCCCCAGCTCTGCTGACCTTGTTAATTACACTAAAGGGCAGTCTCAGGCACACCTTTGAAAGCACTCTCCAGTGAATGGGCTGAGCCACTTGTGGCTCTGGGTTCCCAGAGGCATCCGCTTTGTATTTCTTGTCACCAATACTACTCTTTCTCCTGGTGGCTGGGGTTTCATCTATCATCACAATGTAATTGTTGGATTAAGGATGAACAACTGTTCAGGATTTCGGCCATTGGGACTTCATGCCATAGATCAACACTTGACCTGTTCTGCCTCCACAGAGGTCACATTTCAACATTAAATGTTTCAAAATTTTACCTTCCCAGAGAAAAGTGAAACATGCCACACATTAAGAGGATGGCAAGGAGTCACTGTCCTAAAAACCGCCATAGAGTTTTATATATCAACAGGGCCCTTAATATAAATATGATCTGGATAATCTACAGAGCTTTGCATTTTATAGATAGCTTTCAAGTTTATTATTTGGTCTTTGCAATAGCCCCGTGCAGTGGATAAAGCAGAATTTTTAAGATGAAGTTATGCAGGCATAAAGGAAATGAATGGCTTACTAAAATAAATAATTAGGTCAAAAAAGAAAGCCCACTCCCCAAATCAGATGCTTAGGTGTAAATTTAACAAAACATGTACAAGATATGAGGAAAACTACAAAAGTCTGATGAAAGAAATTCAAGAAGAATCAAATGAGAGAAATTCCATGTTCATGGATAGCACGACTCAATGTTTTTAATATGTCAGTTCTTCCTCACTTGATTTGTAGGTTCAATATATTCTCAAAATCTTAGCAAGTGATGTTGTGGATATCATTCTGAAGTTTATATGGAGAAGCAAAAGGCCCAGAGTAGGCAACACAACGCTGAAGGAGAAGCACAAATTGGTGAAATGGACAAATAAATCCATGAAACAGAACAGAGAACCCAGAAATAGACCCACACAAATACAGGGTTAGGGTTAGGATTAGCATTGATCTTTGACAAAGCAGCAAAGGTGCAATAATAACTAGACATCCACAGGCCAAAAAATGAATCCAGACACAAAGCTAACAGCTTTAGTAAAATTAATTCAAATGAATCACAGACCTCAATGTAAAATGCAAAACTATAAAACTCCTTTAAGATGCCATAGGAGAAAATCTAGATGACTTTAGGTATGGTGATGACTTTTTAGAAACCACAACAAAGAAACAATCCATGAAAGCAAAATCAATAAATGGGATTTAATTTTAAAACGTCTGCATGGTAGAAGTCAACATCAGGAGAATGAGAAAGCATGCCATAGATGAGGAGAAAATGCATAAAGAACTCTTAAAACTCAACAACAGAAAAACAAACAACCCAATAAAAAATGCACCTAAGATCTTAACTGACATTGCACCAAAGAAGAGACAGAGATGGCAAATCAACCTGAGAAAAGATGCCATGTGTCATAGGCCACTAGAGAATGCAAATAAAAACAACAGTGAGATGCCATTATACCCCTAATGGCGTGGCTGAAATCCAGAGCACTGATACCCCCAGATGCTGGTGAGGATGTGGGGCAGCAGAACTCTCATCATTGCCGGTGAGAGTGCAAAATGGCACAGCCTCTGCGGAAGACAGTTTGATGGTTTCTAACAAAAGTAAACATTCTTTTGTCACATGATCCAGCAATCGTGCTTCTTGGCATTTACTTAAAGGAGCTTAAAACTTATATCCATGCAAAAACCTGCACTTGGATGGTTATAGGAGCTTTATCCATAATTGCCAAAACTTGGAGTGACAAAGATGCCCTTCGGTGAGCGATTGGAGATGTCACCTGCAGTTCATCCAGATCATGGCACATTATCCAGCTATTCAGCACTAGAAAGAAATGAGCCGTGAAGCCACAGATAGACATGGGGGAAATGTAAATGCACACTGCTAACTGAAAGAAGCAAGACAATCTGAAAAGGCTGCATCCTGCAGGAGTCCATCTCTAGGACATTCTGGAAAAGGTGAAACTGCAGAAGGTGAAAGATCAGGGGTTGCCAGGGTTGGAGAAGGGGTAGGTGAACAGATGGAGCACAGGCAATTTTTAGGGCAGCGGAACTACCCTGTATGGGACTGTATACTGTAATGGTGGATACATGTCATTGTACGTTTGTCTATGCCCATGGAATGTACAATATATTCAGCTACAGTGAACACCAATGTAAACTGTGAGCTCTGGGCAGGTGGTAATGATTGTCAATGTAGGTTCATCAACTGTAGCAAAAGCACCCTTTGCTGGGCAGTGCTGACAGTGGGGGAGGCTGTGTCTGTGTCGGGGCCGGGGGCATAGGGAAACTCTGTACTTACCTCTCAATTATGCTGTGAACCCCATGAAAGGCAAATAAACCATGGGATCCCAGAATCACTAAGCCAAAGGGAAAAGTCAAGCTGGGAACTGCATCAGACAAACCTGTCTTCCATTTCATTCCTAAATAAGATTGCTACAAAGATAAAAAAGCTACATGCTTCCCTCATGATTTGCCCACAGGGAAATTCCTTGTGGGCAAACAACAGACAGAACTCAAAGTCATCCCTCTGTGCACCTGAGACAAATGTATATCTAATTGCTTCCTCTCCGCTATTGTTTATATAACAATGCAGATTCACTGAGCCAGACTAAGGCATCCGCGACTCTTCCTCCTCCACCCTCCTCTCACATGTAAACTGTGTATTCAGTGAAAAGCTACCTATGACCTGGAAGCCTCCTACTGACTAGACCTGACCAATGTACATTTTATGTATATTGATACTGGTGGATGTCTCACGTCTCCCTGAAATCTATAAAACCAAGCTGTGCCCTGACCACCTTGGGCACACGTCATCAGGACCCGCTGAGGCTGTGTTGTGGGTGTGTCCTTAACTGTAACAAAATAAACTTCCTAAATTAATTGAGATCTGCCTCAGATATTTTGTGTTTACAACCCCCAAATTATTAAAGTCTCTTAACAACAAACAGCCATAAAAAGTCCAACCAGTTCTTCCGTCCCCTAGTCTTTAGCTTTCTACTCCTGCAGCAGCTACAAGAATTATCAGGCAGCAAAGGACATTGGCTGAAGGACCTGGAGCACTTGATCTGAAAGCCACCAAATCCAGAAGATGAGACACCTCAGAGCAGCTGGCGGAACGGTCGGGGACGGCTCAGCCCACATTTTCTGATGCATTTGATTTCACTTCAAGAACAGAGTGAAGCCTTTCATGTGGGAAGAGCAACACAGGTTGGAGTTTCAACATGGTGCCACTGTCAGGATCCACTTTCCTAGGTCATTACCTGCACCTCTGCCTGGAGGAGATCTGTTCACCTTACTCCGTCAGGTGATGGTTAGAACTTTCTCAATGCCTTTTTCTTTCAAGTAAATCTCCAGTTGCTTTGCATAGAAAACTAGGAAAACTGACTCCCTCCTAAACACAGAATGGATTCCTGGCTTCTCTGCGGTTGTTTAATGTCAGTTGAACAACATTCTCATTACTGTAGCTGGGGAGAAAAAAATGTGTTGCACAAGTGTGATTTCTATTCAGAACGTAGTTTGGGTTTGTAAGTAGCATAAAGAAATAGATAAAAAGCCTCCTTTATTAACTTGTTAAAATATGAAACAATAAACAGAAATGAAATACAATGTAATAAAATCAATATACAAGTTAGGATTGTTTTTAATTATAACTTAAATTAACCAGGGTATCTCCATTGTGGAACAATTTATTTCCAAAACAAAAATGAAGTCTGTAAAAGTATACTCAATTATACCGGGGAATGGCAAATTTTCTGTCTTCTGGCATTCAAGAATTTTTTTTTCCATTTATGGCTAAAATTATTATAACTCCTTGTATACTCATCTCCTTTACCAAAGGTGCCTATCTCCTTTCTTGTGTATACATCATTTGACTATAAAATCGATTTGTCCCTAAACAATAATTTTGACTTCAAAAAAGAAAAAAAAAAAAAGAACAATGATTTCTGACATGAAGGCTCCAGGGATGTAACTGGGTTCCAGGAGTCCTGGGGCCCCTTAGAGACCGTCAGTGTTCCCTCTGGCAGAGAAGAAATGCTGAGGCTCCAGTCCTCATGCAGATGGAATAATTCAGCTTTGCTTTAAATATAGGACTCTCTTGTTTCCCTTGGAAAATAAATGAAAAGATGTTTGGAAACCACTGCTTCAGCAGGGCAAATGATAGTCATGCAGATTAGGTTTCAGACAGAAGAAGGTAGTTCTATGTGAATATGGTTATGCATTTGGTCTATTTGTTGTTTTGATTTTTTTTCCATGAGCACTTACAAAGCAATATAGGTAAGTGTGGGGAGATAGCATGGGTTCCCATGAGAAATAATACTGGTCTCTTTCTTGTGCTTCAGCTGAACAGTTTGAAACCAAGCATTTTTTTTCTGTGCTGAACAATCGATATGGTTTGTCTGTGTCCCCACCCAAATGTCGTCGTGAGTTGTAGCTCCTGTAATTCCCACATGTTGTAGGAGGGGCCTGATGGGACAAAACTGAATCATGGTGGCGGTTTCTTCATACTGTTCTCATGGTAGTAAGTCTCATGAGATCTGATGGTTTTATAAGGGGTTTTCCCTTTCGCTTGGCTCTCATTGTCTCTTGCCTGCTGCCATGAGAGATGTGCCCTTCACCTTCCACCATGATCGTGAGGCTTCCCTAGCCTCATGGAACTGTGAGTCCACTAAGCATCTTTTTCTTTATCAATTAACCAGTCTTGATATGTCTTTATCAGCAGCATGACTAATACAACAATACTATGACAAGGGGAAAAATCACTCGGCACCAGCAAATCCTTGCCTGACCCAGTTGCAGGCTACAGACCCAGACCACCCTGGCTCAAGACTCACTTCAAGACCCACCTTGGAGGACAAGAGGTTCTAAGCTCACGGGTCACACCCTCTACCCAATCCCTCCAGTGGCTCCCTTGAAAGACCTTAAAGCCACCCAGCCCAGGCTGGAAACCCTGAATGTATCTTCCTCTCTTCCCATTTTGAGATTCCCGGATGCTATGTCAAGGTGGTTTTTTATCTGCAGCAGATCCAATAAGCCTGGATTTGGTGGTCCGCAAAGCCCTTCCTTGGGTTTTTGGCAAATCAGCAACCAATACAAGGAGCTTGCTAGGCCAAACGATGGGAATTTAATGTGCGGATTGTCTTAAACAGATTCCTCTGGTAGGCAGGTAGGTAGGCTGGAGGGTGCTGCTGTCGGGGGGATTTGCTGGTGAACAACCAGATACAGAATGGCAGCACCGAGAGTCACCCCTCCTCGGAGGGACATCACCTAGATAAAGACAGAGAAAAGTTTCTTATGTCTGGTTCTGCACTTGGAATCCTGGCCTAAGGAGGAGGAAGTGGGTTCGACCACCCGGAATCAGAGAACAAAGGCAGGGGACAGCCCTGCCCTGGATGGATGTCGAGCTGTGCATCGGGGTTCACACTCAGTTATGCAGGCAATGGGGTGAGGGATCTGCTCAGACACGAATTCATGAGAAAAAGTTGTGGAGTGCTTCGCAGATGACAAGATCAGTACAGACCAAGACAGAACCCCTGACAGAGACAGTGCAGCCTCCGATGCCTTGGAAGAGTCAGCTTGAGGCCTGGCTGGTTGTGTTCCTATCAGGCCCAACCAGCCCAGAACCACAGCCCAGCAACCTCATCCACCTTTTAAAAAGCTCCCAGACCCAAAACCCTGTGGCTGGGAGATGTAACCTGAAGTGACACGAGGCTGTTTGTCTTCCTCGCGTGTCCCTCTTCCTCTGAGTATTCCTGTGCTCTAATGCACAAGTTACTGGCACGGCTCCATCAATCCACTGGTTATTATTCGATGTGCACCGAATTCCTTCCTTTCACATCTGAAGGCCACCTGGTTCTGAATTCTGCCACATTTGTGGCGCAGGGATGGTGGGCATTCTTAGGATTGATACCCCCATATGAGAACCTACCTGCCTTCAGCCTGACCACCAGCCTCCAAGGGAGAACGTGTGGTGGACAGGGCCAGGCTCTGTCAAACCAAGGGCCCTCACCTCTTTGGTCCACGCTCGTCCATGGCCACCCACCCCTGAGTTAGAAGCCTGCTGACTTCTGACCTCTGCTGCTTGTCCCCCATCCCGTGGTTCAGATGGTTTTTATTTATTTACTCATTTTGAGGCAGTCTCATGCTGTTGCTCAGGCTGGAGTGCAGTGGCACTATCTTGGCTCACTGCAACTTCTGCCTCCTGGGTTCAAGTGATTCTCCTGCCTCATCCTCCTGAGTAGCTGGGATTACAGGTGTGTGTCACACCTGGCTGATTTTTGTATTTGTAGTAGAGACGGGGTTTCACCAGGTTGGCCAGGCTGGTCTTGACCTCTCCTGACCTCAGGTGATTCACCCACCTCAGCCTCCCAAAGTATCAGGTGGTTTTTAAACGATCCTTCTGGCTTCAGTGGGTGCTCCTCTGGGATCCAGGCTCTGAGCTGTGGGCTGGCCTTGCTGGATTTGGGGAATGGGCCTCAGAGAGTGCCCAGGCCCAGGTGGGCTGCGTGAGGTTGGCCCGGCTTACTGGCAGCATCACCTCCACGCTGCTCCCAGCACCTCTGTCTTCGGCGCCCCTGTGGTATCATCTCAAGGGCTAGTGGCACAGGGCCTGTGCAGGTCGGTGGCCTTGGCGACTTCCAGCTGTGTCATTTTCACATTTTGGTTTTGGCACCTAGACCATTAGGAGCCCCAAAATACTTGGCCAGGCTGGGATCGGCTGTTAATACCAGGAATTCAGGTCTTCATTAAGCGTGGGAGAAACAGGCTCAAGCTAACAGCTCCACACGATGAAGCTCCTTGCATAATGTCGCTGCTTCTCATGTGAATGGGCTCTCGGTAATTTTTTTTCTAAATTTTATTTTTATGAATGATATATCTGCATGGTTAAGTAAAAAGTGAAAAACATATGAAAACAGGCAGCAGTCTCCCCTCCATCCAGAGGCATTTTCTCCGGACCTGGTTCCTCGGGAGGCAGCACTTGGGTCTGCCATTGCTGGCTCCCTCTGGACATTAAGTGAGAGGCCCTCAGTGCTTCCCAGGACACTCCCGTGCTTTGCTCAGGCTGGAGATTCACTGCAGTCTTTTTATAAAGAGGCTGTAAAAATGGGTAGCACAGTCAAGCTCATAAAACCAGAGAGCAGAAGGGTGGTTGCCAGGGGTGGTGGGGTGTGCAGGGGGTTGCTAGTGTGAGGTGGGTGGTTTTGGGGATGGTAGGAGTGTGTTCTGGAGACCCGAGACTCAGCATGGGGACCGCAGTCAGAAACTGTGCGTCGTCTGCTGCAAGAGCTGTGATGAGAGGGACCCTAGGATGCTCAGCTCACACAGTAGGAGGGGACTGGCCACGGTGAGGCCACAGGCGTGGTACTGAGCACAGTCATGGAAATCATTTCACGATGTACACGTGCATGTAAATGCCATGCTGGGCTCTGTAAACAGGTGCAATTTCTATGTGTCAATTATACCTCAGTAAAGCTGTTCTAAGAATCTGTGTTGGAAGCCTTTTAAAAATTTGTGCTGTGTGGTTCCTCTGAAGAGGATTCCTCAACCTTGTCTGGCTGGGGCCATGGAGGGAGCCTGGTCCCTGGGTCCTGGACTCTGCCTGAGTTTGGTGGGTGTGGGCTGGAGAAGCGCTCTGAATCCAGAGGCGGCCCCAGAGGAAGGGCCGCTGCTGTCCCTGCCTCCGCCACACTGCAGGCCTGCTTGCTTGCTTGAGGGCTCCTTGAGGGTGTGGCACCCCCTCCCTTCTTTCCTCCCTCTCAAAAACGCCCCTTCACCCCCACTGACACTCATTCCTGCTAAGCACAGTTGAAGGGTTCTGCTGCAGGGCTACAGCTGCATTATTGGTGAATGCCTGGACTCAAAGGCATCGAGACAGCAGGGCTGCACCTGGGGGCAGCGGTCTTCATGGGAGCCCCTGAGTGCATTCTGTGCCATATCAGGGGCTGGGGGGCTGCTCCCCGTCTTCAGTGTCTGTGCAATTCAGAAAGCGTTGCCACTTCCCTGCACATTAAATGGATCTCCAGTTTCCCTGTCTATGAATCTCTCTCACACACAGAGGCACGGACACATGCACACACACATACACACACACACACACACACACATACAAACACACACTCACACGCTCACCAGGACACCCCCGCCTCATCTGGTTGGGTGAGGCGGCAGATTGTGTTATGCTTGTCCGACATGATTCCACTTACGCCTCGACATGGAACGTCCTTAGGGCAGAGACTTGGTTCAGCACAATTTCATCCATTATTCAGCAATCTCTGTGTAGCGCTGGTATCTTGTAAGTGATAAATTATTATAATGAAAGAAAATCTGCTCGCCAGTTCATCTTGGAAAACACAAGATCGAATTCCTCTGGCTAGCACCCTCCGCCTCACCCATCAGCCTGGGGATGGCAGCTCAGCCCTCTTGGGCAGGGGGTCCCACTCTATGGCTGACCGTGGCACATGGGGGTTTTACACTCCTGGTTTTCCCCGGACTCTCCTGTCAGGGTGGGATCCCTTTATAGTGGATTTAAGATCTTGTTTAGGAAGGTTTGGAAGATGCTGAGAGCACCAGACACTGAGGAAGGGAGGAAATCCTTTTGATGACAATAATCAGCTCAGACGCCCTCAAGAGTATAAACAGAGCCCAGCTCCTCCGGGCTGCACGGTTCCATCCATCACCCAGCTCCCCCCACCCAAGCCACACTCCACAGGTGTCCTCTCTGGTTCAATAGTGTCAGGGCACCATGAGCGCTCAGTGCTCTTGAGTTCATTTAAATCACATTAAACATCCTTTGGGTAACTGGTAATTAGAAATACAAGCAATGACAATTTCTAAAAATTTAAATTTCTCAAGTATGTTCCATTGCACATCATTTCCGCAGAACAGTAATAAGTGAGGGCTTAAAGAAGCAGAGAGTTCTGTAGTTTCAAGAGTTTTGGAAAAGCCTTGAGTTAATCAATTTACTATTTTGTTGTTGTTTTTTTTTGCTTATAACTGAGGCTCCTCATCAATATTACCCTGCAATCGTGACTGCTTGTACAAGGCTGCTGATGGGCAATTTTTTCCAAGTTTATCTGACTTCCACCCTTCTCTCTCTTTTTTCATAATACAGTGCTTGGTGGAGTGGTTTGGGGGAATTCCATAAGAATGAGCCCTTGAAAGTAGAATTTGATAATACGTGAAGTGCTTTTACATGACATCCTACGCCCGGCCCATCTCACGGGGCTCAGAGAGCCACAGGACACATAACAGCTGGTCCTCCTGATGTATTGACTTAAAATGCATCTTCGAGGCTGGGCACGGTGGCTCACGCCTGTAATCCCAGCACTTTTGGAGGCTGAGGTGGGTGGATCACCTGAGGTCAGGAGTTCAAGACCAGCCTGGCCAACATGCCAAAACTTCATCTCTACTAAAAATACAAAAATTAGCCGAGTATGGTGGCATATGCCTGTAATCCCAGCTACTCAGGAGGCTGAGGTAGGAGAATTGCTTGAACCCGGGAGGTGGAGGTTGCAGTGAGCTGAGATTGAGCCACCGCACTCCAGCTGGGCGACAGAGTGAGACACTGCCTCAAAAAAACAAAAACAAACAAACAAAAGCCACAGAAAACCAAGTCTGTGTGACTGCCTCCTGTCTAGGTAGCCATAGGTTTCTCTCTTCATTTTTCTGCTCAGGTCTTCAGTGGAGGGGCCAAATTCATCTCACTCTCCAAGACCAGAACCTTTCTACCATGTCTGTTGGAAAGGATTTTGGTGTGGGTGTTTGCCATGAGCAGATGTTGCTAATTCGCCATCAAGAGGCCCACATTCTCT
Source organism: Cacajao melanocephalus (assembly GCA_963573385.1). Classification (NCBI taxonomy): domain Eukaryota; kingdom Metazoa; phylum Chordata; class Mammalia; order Primates; family Pitheciidae; genus Cacajao; species Cacajao melanocephalus. The sequence goes on from CAUYLG010026798.1 coordinate 115,274, forward strand.
GAGTAGGCCGAGCAAACACCGTGGCGCCAGCACAGGGCCTTGGATAGACCCTTCTCGGTGATCTCCGGCTCCTTTTCAGAATTAATATTTAAAGCAGCTTAGGCTTTAACATTTAAAGCAAATGGAGCAAGATCAAGGGCCTCTGCTGGAGGATGCTTAAGGAGCCTCTAGCTTTCCAGCCAGTGGCGTGACATCAGGTCCTGTAAGCGGAGACTCGCAGATACTGCATAATTAGGGCTCCCTTCCTTCCATGCCTTCATTGTATCAGGGGTACAGCAAGGCTGAAGATGTGTGGCATGCCTGTGGCGGGGTAGCTGTCCATGCATCCAGCACGCACCCGCTGAACGCCCACCGCCGGCCCCATCTCTTCTGGGGCCGGGAATATGCCGCAGGATTGGAGGATGTGCAGGAGGCTGCTTTCCTCAGGAATTTGGCGTTGTGGTGACTCACTCCTAGACCTGTCCGCCCAGCATGGACAAAGCAGGGAGCCAGGTGGGGTCTGGGCATCACACATAAGCTGAATGTTACACAGGAGCTGAGGCCTGGAAATGGTGCACTTATAACAGTCGAGGTTTCCTCCGGGTGGATAATCTTTGAGCTGGCTTTTGGAAAATAAGTAGACATTTGCAAGGCATAGAAAAAGATAAAAACTTTGCCCTCAGAGAACAGCCTGCCAGCACGAAATTCCCATATTGAAAGGAGAAGGTCTCAGAGAAGAGCAACAGGGACCGTCAAGACCACCTGGGCACCCGGCAGTGGCTTCAGACAGCACCGCACGGAGGTCAGGCTTCCCCCCAGGGCACTAGCTAAGAACGTTTGGAGGGATCAACACAGTCAGATTTGTATTAGAAAGAACAGTGTGGAAGTGGGCGTGGCAGGGGTGTCTGCTGGTGGGAACCATGGCTGCAGTCAGGGCTGAGGGCCGAGGCTCAGCTGTCCCCATGAGGCCAGGCTCTGGGACTCTTCCCTGTCCTCCCCGTCCAGTGCCTTTCCCCTAGAGCTCCATCCAGGCACTGCTTGTTCTGCACAGGCCCCAGAGAGACCAGAGAGACGCATTCCGCGTGTGCCTGTCCTCACCATTTCTACCGTTCCCCTGAAAGACAAGACCCTCCCATGTGAACCACTTTAAAAACATTTGGTGCTGATCTTCATGGACTTCAAAGTTGGTTTGTGGGAACCACGGAGGTCAGACCAGCCCTTACCCTGCAGCACTGGAAGTCTACATTTTGGAGCCTGCGGGGAGAATGGCTCATTTCTGGGAAGGTCAATGTCTGTGTCCCATGGCCCACTGCCCTTGTTCATGTCTTCTGAAGTCAGCAGATGTGTGCTTCTCGGACAGGCTGTTCTGCCTACGGCTTTGCGGTCTGTTTCCAAGCACAACCGTGTCTCATGGGTGCCCCTTCACGACCTGTTCTCAGAGAGAGTGGAGGGGGTTTTCTTCACACTGACAGCCAGCTAGGTGCAAGACTGCATTTTGTGGACCTCTGGGTTGCACGTATTTTTAGGATTATTGTCTTCTAAGAACTCACATTCAAAAAATGACAATAACGTGGTTTGAAGTGGTACTCAATGGCAATGACGTTCTTAGACAAGGAAAACAGTGATAGCCACCAATTGCAACAACATGACTGTTTTTCTTCTATCTCACTTACTTGGGGGGAAAAAACCAACAAGTCTATCCTGTTGAGGAATAAGACGGCTCAAGTATCAAGAGAATGCCCTCTATGAAGTGGGATCCTTTTGGCCTCCCTGCAGGCATTAATGCTCTACCAATGATTTAATCACACTAGTAATGACATCAGCAGCTAGGAGAAGAAAGTCCGGCACCCAGAGAGAAACATTACTTAACAAAGATGGGGGCCTTCGTCACTGATGGCTCTCCAGGGCAGGTGGTGCTGTGTGATGTTAAAGGGAAACCAAGCCTCCTGCCCAGGAACCACGAGACTCAAGAAAGTTCACTAGAACTACCGACCACAGTGTTTTGGAATTATGATTATAAAGGCACAGAGTGTGGAATAATTATACATTATGCTGACGGTGCCTTTCTTTTGAAGAGTTGTAAGCCTTCATTAAAATCTTGCAAATGACAGTAATGAAATGAAAATAAAGCCTTTCAAGTGAAGCCCTCTGGGTGTTTTTCATTTCTTTTTTAGGGGAGGGGGATATGTGTATACAGCAAAAATGAAGCAGGTATTTAGGTGACTATGATTTTTATCATCTTTAAGGCAATTCCCAATTGATAGAGTAAACAGACAACCTATAGAATGGGAAAAATATTTGCAAACTTTGCATCGGACACAGGGCCAGTATTCAGAATCTACAAGGAGCTCAAACAACTCAACAGGAAAAAAAAATAGCCTCACTAAAAAGTGGGCATAGGACATGAGCCGACATTTTCAAAAGGAGACACACGAGGGGCCAAGAAACATATGAAAAAATGCTTAACATCACCAACCATCAGAGAAATGCAAATTAAAACCACAATGGGACACTGTCTCACACCAATCAGAATGGCTGTTAATAGAAATCAAAGAACAACAGCTATTGGCGAGCTTGTCAGGAAAAGGGACCATAACTACACGCTTGGTGAGAATGTGAATTAGTACAGCCTCTATTGAAAATAGCTTGGATAAGTCTCAAAGAACTGAAAATAGAGCTACCATTCAATCCAGCAATCCCACTACTGGATATCTACCCGAGGGAAAGAAGTCATTGTATGAAAAAGATGCTTGCCTTCCTTTGCTAATTGCAGCACTACTTATAATAGCAGAGCATGGGATAAATCTAAGTGTCCATCAATGGTGGACTGAATAAAGAAAATGGGGTGCATATACACTGTGGAATACTACGCAGCCATAAAAAAGAAGGAACTCATGTCTTTTACAGCAACATGGACAGAGTTGGAGACCACTGTCCTAAGTCAAATAACTCAGAGCATGTATCAAATGCCACATGTTCTCACTTGTAAGTAGGAGCTAAACAGTGGGTACTCACGGATACAGTGAGTGGAAAAGTAGACACTGGAGACTCCACAAGGCAGGAGGGCAGAGGTGGGGGTGTGAGCTGAAATGTCACCTGCTGGGCGCCCTGCTTACAATTCCAGTGGTGGGTGCACTGAGCCATCCCCTGCTGGGTGCCCTGCTCACAATTCTGGTGGTACGTGCACTAAACCCAGACTCCACCACTATCCAATACATGCACTGAAGAAATCTGCAGCTGTACCCCCTGAATCTATAAAACTAAAATAAATGAAGATCAGAACTTAAAGTAGCAAAAGCAATTCCCACCACCGGCCTTGCTCAGAAGCCCGCAGGAGACAGGGATCTGTGGAAAAACGCGTGGTGATACGGCCCATTGTGTGGAGTTCTGGAATGGGTGGTGACATGGCCCATTGTGGGGAGTTCTGAAACAGGTGGTGATACGGCCCATTGCTTGGAGCCCTGATGCTGAGTTACACACAGTTCCAGGAGATCCTGACAGCAAGCCCCTGTGAGGAGAGGAGGAAGTGTCCCTGGGTGGGAGGAGCACACAGAGGATAAGGAAGGCCCCTGGAGAGCCGGCGTGGGCCACGCAGGAGCTGGCTGTCCAGGAGCTCTGGGTCAAAGCCTAAGCAAACCAGGGAGAGTCACGGGCCTCTGCTTAGGAGGGAGACCAGGATCTGCAGACAGAAGTGAAGGAGTCTTTCAGGCCACACACAGCCTGTGGCACCCAGGCAGGAAGGAGTGAAGCCCTGGCAAGGGAGTGGAGCCCACAGGGTTCCTGGCAGGAAGCTCAGGGCCTTGGGCCGTGGTGGGCACCTGCTGTGTGGCTGGACAGAGGCACAGCTGTGGGTGTGTAGCAGCCCCAGGCCATCAGCCGTTAGCATGCAGTCCAATATTGCAGCTCACAACCCAGGAGTGTGATGGTAACAGAGGGACTCAAAAGAAATCTTAATTGTCTTTTGTGTGTTTTGTGAAATAACAGTGTATCTTAGATATAAAATTCCAGCTTCCCAGTTTATGATTGGCACGGGCCATCCTCCCCCCAGCTTTGACTTGCTTGACAAAGAGTTTCAGGGGCCAGGGGTGGTGGAAACAGATGGGAAGGGCGTGGGTAAGCTCACTAGGGAGACTGGCCAGCGGGCTTCTGTTTGCTGAGGTGCAAAATGGGGATGATGATGGGTGAACTTCACACAAGCACTGTAAAGGTTAAGTGAGGAACATGTAAGTGTGTGTCACTTTGACCGGCAAGCATGCAGTGGGTACCGGTAGCTGTGAATACCGCCACTGCCATCACTGTAGTCACACATACAATCCTGTGTACGGGGAAGGAGGTACTGGAAATATGGGTTTGGGAGGGGGTGATCCTGAACAGCCTTTAACTAATATTTTAATACACTTTCATGGTACCAGAAAGGACACAGCACTAAATTTATTTGGAAGATGCAACCCTCCCAGGTGGACTTTAAATCACAATGGAAAGACAGACTGTGGAGCCTGTCAGTGAGAGAATGCAGGAAAAAATTTGCACCTGGCTTCTTAAGTGTCCCTTCCTCTGTCTGGAAGCCTTTGTGAAACTTCTTTTCTTTTCATTTTTTAAGACAGGGTGTTGCTCTGTTACCCAGGCTGGAGTACAGTGGTGTGAGCATAGCTCACTGCAGCCTCTGCCTCCCCGGACTCCCAGGCTGGAGTACAGTGGTGCGATCAGAGCTCACTGCAGCCTCTGAGTCCCCGGACTCCCAGGCTGGAGTAGAGTGGTGATATCATAGCTCACTGCAACCTCTGCCTCCCCGAGCTCCCAGGCTGGAATACAGTGGTGCAATCACAGCTCACTGCAGCCTCTGCCTCCCCGGGCTCCCAGGCTGGAGTACAGTGGTACGATCATAGCTCACTGTAGCCTCTGCCTCCCCCGGCTCCCAGGCTGGAATACAGTGGTGATATCATAGCTCACTGCAGCCTCTGCCTCCCAGCTCAAGCAATTCTCCCACTTCAGCCTCCCGAATAGCTAGGACTCCAGGCATGCATCACCACACCTAATTTCTGTATTTTTTCTAGAAATGGAGTTTCACCATGTTGCCCAGGCTGGTCTCAAACACCTAGGTTCCAGGGATCCGACTACCTAGGCCTCCCAAAGTGCTGGGATTACAGACAAGAGCCATTGCGCCTGGCCTGTGAAACAATTTGATTACGAAAATTACTTCTACTTTTTAAAATGTCATGAGGACTTCATGTGACAATGCCAGGTTCAACTGAGGGCAGGTCTCACATGGCATAAATAGTGAAGAAATGGGGGTGGCAGGAAAAGCCCATCTTCTTGCAGAGAGAGGCGGCAGCCAAGACAGGTCACCTAGGTGTCTACCTGGGATTAGGTGCTGATGCCTGGCTACACTTAGGGAAACTGGCATTGCCAATACCTCACCCCAGCAACTGCTGGCCTTTATGCCCAGGATCCAATCCTGGTGTAAACACCTGATAGAGGATGGAGATTAAGATTCAAGCAGGAGGCCGTGTGTGGTGGCTCATGTCTATAATCCCAACACTTTGGGAGGCTGAGGTGGGGGGATCACCTGAGGTCACGAGTTCGAGACTAGCCTGGTCAACATGGTGAAAACCTGTCCCTACTAAAAATACAAAAAAGTAGCCAGGTGTGGGGGCTGTGCCTGTGGTCCCAGCTACTCCAGAGTCTGTGGCATGAGAATCACTTGAAAGCAGGAGGCGGAGGCTGCAGTGAGCCGAAATTGCATCACTGCACCCCAGCCTGGGCAACAGAGTGAGCCTCTGACTCAAAATCAAACAAAACAAAAAACTAAAAGATTCAATGGTACCAGCAAGGACACTAAATTTATAATGTCATAATAGCTGCTCCGCCTTGAAGGAGTCAAGCTGATTTCCACTGTCCCATTCTTCCTATTCAGCAGGGAACTTAACAACTGCATGCGTTTGGGCAAATCTGATTTTCCAAGGCCCCTGTTCCATAAAATGGTGATGCCAAGTCCTTCCTCCCAGGTGAGTGTGAAGACACATTCACTGCTGGAGAGGAAGAGGCCAGCATGCAGCTTCCTCAAGGCAGATTAACTGGTGGATTAGCTGCTAGTAGTGATGATGATGGCGGCCACAGCAGCAGTGACGCTTGCAACAGGGCCTTCCTCAGTCTCAGAGGCTGATGCTAAGTCCAGTTCATGGGAGGAAGTGAGCTCTGAGTGCGAAGAGCCTGCAGTACTCAGACACACATTCAGACAGGTTGCATTGAGCAGAAAGTCAGTCGCCTGTTCCCATCCTCCTCGGAACATCCAACTCCTAATGTCACAGCGACGCCACGTGTGGCTCAGAGACTCAGAGGGAGCTTTCCTAGATTTTCGTTATGACTGTGAGTGGTCACTGGAGCCCAGGCGTCAGTGACCAAGTGGAAGATGGAAGGTGCCACATGGGCACCTCCCCCTGCCTGTGGCCATTGGGCAGAGTCCAGGGTTGCCTCTGCAGCGTGAGTCTCAGCTAACTTTCCTCCAGTTTTCTTGCCAGCACGCCTTTCTTGCACTAAGCTGTTTCCTGTGCCCTGAAGGAATTTCCCCACGTCAGCCTTGCCAAACACATTCAATTTTCCTGTAACAACATGATTTAAAGCCTACTTTAAAAATAAACACTGATCTTAGCTATTGTGTCTTAGCCAGAGAGCTGGCCTCACAGGAAAAAGGCTCACGTCTGTTCCTTTTGCGTGAAATCTTGGCATGCTGTACACACATTAGGGACATGTGCTGAGCTAATGAGCAGCTCACCAAAAAGAACCAAAAAGCTGATTGGTATCCAAGGAATATCGGTGGGAGAGAGAGATGATGTGCTCATAACGACGGCCATCTGCACCCTGAACATCAGCATCGGCTGTTGCTCTGTGTTCTGGGGCACTTCCATGCATCATTCAAAGAAAGCCTTGGGAACAGTTATCACTGCAATCCTTGTGGGTCACAGTGAGAAAAGTTCAGTTTCAAAAGAAAACTTAGCCAAAGATAAAACAAAACAAAAGCAAAAGCAACTAATATGAAGATGGCCTCACTCCCTTTGTGGAAACTCAGGACTCAGCAGAAACCATGGTCATTCTTAGCGGAGTCCACGATCACTATAGCAAGTTCTCCCTCGGAGATGAACTCCTGGAAGCCACCAGCAGGACGGTTCATGGGAACCCGTGCACGTTGGGTGCTGCGTGCGAACGGTGGCAGGGAAGTCACCACCCTACCACCCAGTGATGGCTAGCTGTCCTTGGCAGGGTTTGCTGACTCCACACGGGGGACTGACTCCCAGAGACGCTGAAGTGGAGTTTCTAACTGGCACCTACTGAATGCACTCCATGGGCGGCCAGGTCACTCAGGTGGGGGAGCTGCTCCCTGAGGTTCCTTCTGTGCCCCAAGAGGCCTGAGAGCCAGGTCCACTCGGCTTTCAATGCCATTGTGTTTTCCTTGCATCTGTCTCCCCAAATCAGCAATTCCTCACAGCACACCGAGGGAAGATCGGCTCCTGACGACAGGCCTCCCGAGGAATGGCGGAGGAGAAGCCGTGACTTTTCTTCTTTCCACATCCACCTGCATCCATTGGCTCTTCATGATAAATGAGGATGGCACGGCCTCTTCTGTCATTGGCGACACTGACTCCACAATGCACAGCCAGGGAGAGGCAGTCCCAGCTATCTCCTCAAGAATGTAACTCAATGGTGGCTGTGCACACATACACACACACACACACACATACGTACACACATGCACACATGTAGCCGGGGTGGAGCTGGGATGAGGAAGATGGATTCTTAGGGAAATTGGCAGGCAGCACCCCCGGAGGACAGCAGGGCTCTCTCAGGATGCCCACGGCTGTGGCTCTTCCTGGTGCCACACTGGCCAGGGCCAGGAAGCAGTGCTGGCTTTGAGCCTGACCCAGCCAGTCACTCTGCTCCAAGGACCTTCACACCTTGAGGCCCAAAGTAGAACCATTCCTGCCATCTGTACAGTGTTGGGGATCTCATCTGAGATGAGGATTACAGGATTGAAGAAGCAACATCCCCTAACCTCCTACCCATAGCATTAGAAACTACGCCAATTAGAAGGATTTCCCTGGCTGAAGGGAAGCCTGAACATCACTGGGAGTGCACGAGGGGCCCAGTGCTGCATTGGGTTCTCTCTGTGCCGCTGCCTGCACTTTTGCGGCTTAGGAGATAGCTCACAAATACCTTCGGTGGTCAGAAGTGTCACAGTCACGTACAATTTTAGAGCTGTGATCATTTTTTAAAATCATTTCCAAATTTTGTAGTAAAAAATTGAGTCCTAAATATTTGATAATTTGCTTAGTGACAAACTATAGTATCTATCTTATTTATTTATTTATTTATTTATTTACGTAGAGACAGAGTTTCACTGTCACCCAAGCTGGAGTGCTGTGGCACGATCTCAGCTCACTGCAACTGCTTTGCCTCCTGGGTTCAAGTGATTCTCCTGCCTCAGCCTCCCAAGTAGCTGGGATTAAGGTGCCTGCTACCATGCCTGGCTAATTTTTGTATTTTTAGTAGAGATGGGGTTTCACCACGTTGGCTTGCCTCAAACTCCTGATCTCAAGTGATCCATCCACCTCAGCCTCCCAAGGTACTGGGATTACGGGCATGAGCCACTGTGCCTCACCAATATTTTATCTATCTAGTCAATACTCAGTCATCAATCAGCAGTTACTAGAAAGTCTTTGAAAAAATATATTTGTTTCAGCTACTGCAGAACTCAGATAAATTCCAGCTCTCAAGGAACAGCCTTATAAAGTATCAACAATAAGCAGTATTTTCTCCAGAGTTAGTAAATGGCAGAGGCTTTTTTTGCATTATCTCATTTTAATCTTTACAGGAATTATTTGATGTAGATCTGAGGTTGACTGTTTCTAGAAGAAACTGATGTCAAAGCTGTGGGTGGCTCCCCTGTGATCTCCAGGCTGGCAACAGGCAGGAAGATTTGACCCAGATCCCTGAGCTCAGAGCTTCCTGGAAGGGGAGAGGGAGTGGATGGAGAATGACTCCAGGTGGACGCCCAGTGCCGATGTTTGCACTGTCACTGTTTATGTATTCACACCATAATCAGAAACATTGTAGCACAATTTAGGGGTAAAATACAGAAATACTGGTTTTGTTGTTTTTTGAATCTTACATCTGCTACATATTCTCTCTACTGTTAACACCAAAAGGAAACCGCTGCTGTGAATCTATTACCTGTAGCCCATCCTGGTCTCCTCTAAGCATGCTCCTCCTCAATGCCTGAGACTGTTACAATGAGTTCATGAATCAACGGTAGTGTCTGGCTGTTTTATTTGGGTCTGGACTCAAAGGGCATACACCCACTTCTCATCACAGGTTTGGCGAGGATGTCTGTGTGCATGGAGCTCTGAGTAATACTACAAGTGTCTCCTAATTTTATCACTTCTGCTATGACGAAGATGCATACTACAGCCAAAACTCAGAAAGGAGATAAGAAAAAGGGCAGACTGTTATGGTCAGAAAACTCAAAAGGCTCATTTTCCATGCAATTATCTTTGTAACAGCAGAATAAACCCATTTATCTAATAGAGTTATAGTAATAAATGGCATATTAAATTTTTCTCTTGGGAAAATAACTTAGGGATGATGAAATGTCATCTAGATAAAGCCAGACTGAAAAGGCTATTTCCAAATAGACTGTTGGGGCAGAATCCATGGTTCAGGATAGTCCTCCCTTCCTGTCTCTCCTTCTGGCTGGCAAGTCATATGTCGTCTTTGTAGCCTCAGGGCATCCCCGAGCACCTGGTTCCTTCAGCCTGGGGTTGACAGGGAAATTTCAGGGTTTGCTGGCCACTAATTTAATCAGGCTCTTTGATTCCGTGAAGCTGTCACTGTCACAATGTCATTGTCCCTCTCTCAGAGGCACTGCCTGGGAGTGAGGTGGGCCCTGAGGCCACTGGGGTCCCTCCTCCCATGCCAACTCTGATTCTGGATTGAATGGGGTGTGAGCGGTCTCCTCTGAGAAGCCTGGATTTAGGATTCAGTAAAAAGTCCAGGTGACCATTTCCTGCTGCACTTGCACTTATAACTGCAATTTATTTTTAATATATGTAGTTTCCATTGGGGTGAGGAAAATGTACTTACTTATTAAAGTCCTAGTAACTTGCTTTCTGTAAATATTTTCTTAAAAAGTAAGTACCCAACCTAAGGCTACTATTTCATGAGAAGCCAAGACAGTTTGGATATTTAAAGAGGGCCCTTACCTTTGAAAAGAAATGGAATTTCTGCTCTAGATGTCTCAATAACAGGAGAGTGATGCATAAGGGCTTCAGTGTATATTGGCTTAGAATATGAATTTATGGACAACTTAGAGAACACGAGGAGGAACAGCAGCCCATTATCTGGCAAATAAATGTCCAAAGTCAATGATTATAACGAAATAAAGTATTGATCTTCATGACAAAATGTTCATAGAACAATCAGGTTGGCTGAATAGCTGCACAGTTTTGGAATTTAAACATTCAAAGAGTCTAGTGATCATGATGTTTACCAGTGAATTTGCTAGTGATTTAGTTACAAAGGATGGCATTTGCAATATGTATATTTCTTTCATGTGAAAATTACACACAATTTAAGATCATCCCTGTTGGTGATTCTTGGGCAGGTTCCAGGTTCTCTGTGTCTCTTCCCCCCACCCTTCCTTTCCTGCTGCCCAGGTTTGGGGGTGCACCTGGCATCCCAGCACCTTTCTAGGCGCTCACGGTCTTCACTCTATGACACTGGTCCTCGAAGGTCTCCTCACATGGGGCTTAGAGGTACAACGTCAAGCCCCAGCCCAGACCCTCTGAGCTGAAAACCTGGGGGAGGGGCCTCCAGGCATAGGGGCCCCAGGTAACCTTGGACACACCTGGTGAGGGGTGTGAAAGAACACTCTCTACACAGGCAGGTGAGAGCCCTGCTTCACAGCTCAAGGGAGGGATGCGGGGAAGGTTTAGGGCCTGCAAGAGACAATTAGCCTTTTAGACAGAGGCTGATTGGGAAAACACGCAATAAGATGACCTCACCACGTGTGTGTCCATACCAAGTCAGAAAGAGACCATGAGAGAGCCAGCTAGAGGCCCATAGTGGTCAAGAGGGAAGAAAAGGTGCAGGGAAGGGATGATCTCTTTCTGGCAGGAATTCTTTCTCCTCTAATCCAGCAGGTTTAGCGGTGGTAGGAGCGGCTCCATGGAGTGTGGGCTGGGGTATACTTGGAGAGCGATGGGTTTCTGCACATACTCAACAGGAGACACACCAGGCTGGTACCTGCTTCCTGCGTGGGGAACAGAGGCCAACAAAGCCAGGACCCATTTAGTCAACAACAGGTGTGTGTCGGGCAGATTACACCTGAGGTTCACGTTATCCCAGCGAAATGGCCTGTGCTGCCGTGCCATTCTGTACTGATTTTGTCTATCTGTGACAAAATGTGGGGCAAATAGACCAGTAATTAAGGCAAAGAATGAAGAATTCCACCATCTACTTAAAGAAACTTCTAAAGGGAGTGAGGATTTTTAACAACAACAACAAAAGAAAAAAACACAAAGCAAAACATGTAATGTCTACTCTAGGTAGGTGACAACAATAGACCCTTTTTGAAATGTCTATAATCCAACAATAACTATGAAATAATTCATTTCACCTAGGCCTTCAACTTAGATAAATAAGCATGAAACTTAATTTTCTTTTTTCAAGTGACTGATCCCTAACTCTGGTGGGTGAAAGTTCGGCTCCTCCTGGCTGGGTGTCCCAAGTGCTGAGCTGCCCCTCTTCCTCCATTCATGGACGACTCACCCTATCCACTGGAGGTTAGAGAGGACCTGTCACTTGTTAGTAGTGCTGGGCATTTAGGCTGGGACAGAAGTCGAAAGGACCCTGAACTCTGGAGTCACAGAAACACAGCCCACACTGTTTCCAGACCTAACCTCAGCTCTGAAGTTTCTCATCACCTAACGCTGTGATCTGCCGCTGAGGCACACATTTGAGCCACAGGCTGCTTTCCTGCTTGAGAAATAATGGTGACCACGTACCAGACACCTGGGAGCCTTATTCGCCTGTGGACCCAGAGGGACTCCTGGCCCAGGAGCTCTGGGTCTGTGGCATTTGCTCCTCCAGCAAAGTAAGGGAGCCCCTTGAGGCCAGCATGATGGGGACTCTAGGAACCAAGCCCACAATGAGGTACACAGAATCGTGACTCCAGGGAGGGGACATCATATGGCTGACCTCTGACTCCAGGGAGCAACTGCCTAGTGCCTCCGGACCTGCCTCAGGGCTTCAGCCATCACCCACGCTGGACGCCACAAGGCTGACCTCTGACTCCAGGGAGGGGATGTCATACAGCTGACCTCTGACTCCAGGGAGAGTCTGCCCAGTGCCTCCAGACCTGCCTCAGGGCTTTGTCCATCACCCATGGTGGACGTCATACGGCTGACCTCTGACTCCAGGGAGCATCTACCCAGTGCCTCCAGACTTGCCTCGGGGCTTTGTCCATCACCCATGCTGGATGTCACAAGGCTGACCTCTGACTCCAGGGAGAGTCTGCCCAGTGCCTCTGGACCTGCCTTGGGGCTTTGTCCATCACCCATGCTGGATGTCATACGGCTGACCTCTGACTCCAGGGAGAGTCTGGCCAGTGCCTCTGGACCTGCCTCGGGGCTTTGTCCATCACCCATGCTGGACGTCACATGGCTGACCTCTGACTCCAGGGAGCATCTGCCCAGTGCTTCTGGACCTGCCTCGGGGCTTCGGCCATCACCCATGCTGGACACCACACAGCTGATCTCTGTGCACTAAGGGCATGGTCCTCCACGCTTTGCATGAGCTTGAAGTGGAAAAGTGGCTTCTAACAGGTAAGTGGTGCTTGTTTTTAACACTGCCCCCAGCTTGACAATTGCAGAGACTGCCGTCCACCCATCATGTCCCACACAACAGTGTGCAAGGGCAATGCAACACAGCCATGTCCTGTGGGGGCCAAGACCACAGCATCCACTGGAAATGGACCTGGGATTCAGGGGGATTCTGAAGCAAGAGTAAAACCCAGCCTCTGATATCATCTATTTATCATCTTGTCGATGAGACAAAGATCCATGCAAATGCAAAGTGATTTGACATAGTGTAAAACTCTGAACATCCGGAGCAGAGTTTGGAAAGTCTGTAAGATATTAAAGGAGGAAGAGGTGTTTTGAGAAGACCTTTTGTATTCGCCTGGCAGTTTATTTCCTGGATTTATGCTAACCGGGTCCCTCAGTCCCAGAGGTCATGGAGATGCAGTGTGTCTGTGCTGCTGCTGAGATGTTTTTCCAAGAGAATTTAAATTGTCACCAGTAGCAGGAAATAGTGAGTGTGCAGTGCATGAAAGAAGTCTACCTATCTTCAGTGACCATCGACAGAGAGGAGGAGGGAAGGGGGTGAGAGGAGGGAGAGAAGGAAAGAAAGGAAGAAAAAGGGGAAAAGGAGGGAGAAAGAGAAGGCAGGAGAATGAAGGAAGGAAAGAGGGAAGAAAGAGAAAGACAGAGGAAGAAGGGAAAGAGAAAGGAAGGAAAAAAGAAAGGAGGAAGGGAAAAGGAAGGAATGAAGAAGGAAGAAAGGAAGAAAAAGGGGAAATGAGAGGAGGGAGGGAAAAAGAGAAGGAAGGAAAAGGAAGGAAGAAATAATGAAAGGAGGAGAAAAAGAAAGGAAAGGAAAAAGGAAGAAAAGAAGAAAGGAAGAAAGAAAGGGGAAGGAAGAAGGGAAAGAAGGCTGCGAGGGAGGGGGAGGAAGGAAGACGGGACGGCAGGAAGGCGGGAGGGAAGGAAGGAAGACAGGAAAGAGGGAGAGGGGGAGGAAGGCAGGTGGGAAGGAAGGCCAGAGGGAGGGCAAGGGGAGTTGGGACAGGTTTCCCTCCATGTTTCTGGCCCTTTGTCTTGAGACCCTGCCCGCAGGGTTCCCTCTGGCCCTGCCCTATTGTGTGTCCCTCTCAACAGCAACACCACATTAAACCCTGGCATCCTCTTGCTGCTGCCCCTGCAGATTGCACAGCTCATGCAGAAGGCTAGAAAGAAGGGCCCGAAACGCCCACCACACTATAAATTAAGGCGAAGACCTCTAGGAGTGATGTGCTCACCTGCGCCTGGTGGCCTGGCCTTGGCTCCCCTTGCAGGGAGCCTGACCCTGCTCCCAGAAACGCTCCTCGGATTTGCTCAGGTCACAGGCAGGATGGAAATGTGCCTCGGGGCTGCTGCTTCACACGTCCGGGCTTAATAGACTTTTTTCCACTGATAAAAGACCACTAATGAGTTCATTTTCAAGCTATTAAACGGGCTATAATAGCTAGTTCTCCTGATGATTGCACAGAGACCTGCTGGTCACAGCGGGTTTGTCTCCCTGGTTAACTCTTTCCTGCCCTGGTGCCAGGAGGCGGCGTGCCTGGGGAGGCGGCGTGCCTGGGCAGGTGGCACCCCCACCTGCCAGCCCTGTCTGCCCCGCTTCTCCTCCTTTCAGGTTCTCAGGGCCAAGAACCCCATTGCTAAAGGACCCACATATCTGCTTTCCTGCATGCATCCAATGGCTGTCTTCTCTTTCCTTACCAGAAATCTTTGGTCCTAAGCCAGGGCATCAGCTGACTGGCTGCACAGAGGGTGTTTCAATATTCACATTTAATGTGAGGGATGCATGCCCTTTTAATGGTATGCTTAAGAGACACGTCTACGGACTGTTGTCTGCAATCCCAAAAGAATGGCCTAGGAAGATGCTTCGCTTGGGGACGCTCTGCTGTCAACACAGGCAGCACATGGGCATGGCTTTAACCACACGCTAGTGGGCCGGGAGAGCTGTGTGGCTGCAGCGTGTCCACCACGTGTCTGTGGTCACGACCACACATGGCGTTAGCAATCGCCTCTCCAGGTGTCTGGTTTCAACACCCTTCTCCACCGTCGGAGGGCAAGGGATGAATAGCAGGGCGCTGGCAGCCCCGGTCTGCCCTCCTCATTAGGACTGCAGAAGGCTGACTTCAGACGCTTCCATTTAGTATAATTTTGTTTTAAGCTATTTAAGCAAAGATGCCCAGAGACCTTCGAGCTTGGGCAGTCACCAGCTGAATTGGATTGCTGCATATTTTTTATTATTACTGTTTTCCTTTTTAAGATCGTTTTATTATGAGAGGCCCAATAGGTCAGAGACATTAAATTGCACAGTGATAAACCGTAATGCGGTGGAGTGAATGACAGCGCACGTCCTAATGGGCAGGTGACTGAGCTGTGCACAGGCTGTGTGTGGCCTTCTGCGGCCCGGCTGGCACGTGTGCGTGGGGAGCTTGGGACATGGGACAGGGCCGTGAATCTCATCATTTCCTGTGTGTCCCTGAGGCAGAGCTGTGGCAGGCGCTGGCATCCCTCGGGTGAGGGCGGGTCCATGTAGGCTCCTCGAAAGAAATCCTAACTGAGGCCCCCCACTCCTTTAATTTAGCACCGTGCTTTCCGGCCACCCGAGCTAGAATGAGCAGGACCCACGAGTGGCTTCACCATCACCCACCTCTGCAGAGGTCCTAGTGCCAGTGGGACAACTCATGGTTCTGGACGCATTAACAGGAGACCAGCCTGGAGCCTCTAGCTGAGGTAGGCCCTCCAGCTCTGCTCAGGAGAGCTGGCTTTGAATGGAGAGATGATTGGGGGAGACTGCAGGCTCCTCGGCCCTCTCCAGCCTGTTCTCAGGATCCTTCCTGAATCACCATGGGCTTCCTGCCTCCCTGCAGCCCCAGGGCCCCCACATGGGCAGTTCTAATGCCCAGCTCCAGCTTCTGTGCAAGGCGCTCACTGGGAACCAGGCACAATGATATGATATGTCCACAGGCCCCTTTCTCCTCGCTCAGATCCAAAGACGAGGGTCAGAAACAGGCTTTGCTTCCTACTGTCCCTACACTCAGCAATGTACATTGATTGAGTCTACATCTTTGCAAAGTGGAAAAAGGAATCACTTTCAGTAACTGGTGTCACTTTTCTGAGTAAAACAGGTGGACAGTGAGAAAAGTATCAGGCACTGGGGCCTGCAAACCTGAGTCATTTACTCAGGGGTCAGGACAGGTGCCTGCTGGGGTCCTCATCCAGCAGCAGCTGCTGAGCCTGGCACTGGGGGCTTCCCCATCAGAACCTCATCTAGGGGCTTCCTGGGCCATGGGTGCCCCACAGTCAGGGGTCTTTCAGTTTGTGTCCCAGCATTTCACAAGGTCATAATGCCAAGCAAGAATTCTTTAAGCAGGACTGTTCGTGGAGATGGGCAGGCACACACACACATGCACAGACACACATGTGCACAGGCACACACACATGCACAGACACATGTGAACAGGCACACGCACACACACATGCACAGACATGTGCACAAGCACACACGCACACATGCACACACACAAAAAGACACACAGACACACACATGCACACATACCTGCAGACACATACAGACACACAGATATCCACACACAGATTTGCAGATACACACATACACATACAACACACATACACACGTATATACACACAGAGATAAAAACTTGCAGACATGTACAGAGACCCACACACGTACACACATCACATGCACACACACACATATACACACACACACAGACATTCAACTTCCAGTGAAGACTGGGGCAGCCTCGGGGGCAGAGCTAACCAGCCATGATGGCAGAGCATCAAGGCTGAGATGGGGAGGCCAAGCTGGGGGGCCTGGAGCGGGTGCAGCACTGGCTTTATGGTGCAGGCTCCTGGGGGTGGGCACCCAGACGCAACAGACCAGCTCCTCTAATGCAGAGGCTCCTTGGTGTCCTGCAGCCATTCTAGATGGTAAAATCCAAGAAAGGGCAGCAGACTGTCCGCCAGCCACTCTTCCCGGTTCTGTGGGTCAGGGGCCAGTGTGATTCCACCCCACCTTCTCTCTGTGGGTCTGGGAGGATGCTGTGGCTCAGCAGCAGGGCCACTGTTTCCCAGGCAGCGTCACTCTGCCAGGGTCTAGCTGGGTTCGCCCTTCCGTGGCCTGCCCAGTGATGGGGGTGCCCCTGGCATGTCTGGGGACTGACCCTGGCACAGGCCCCCAGGCTCCCACACCCAAGCAGCAGGCACTGTGCCCTATATCGCCTCACGTGGGGAGCTTCTGTGCTGCCAGGACCCTCCTTCCTCAGCTGGGATGGCAGCCTGTGTGGAGTCCCTGGCATCCGCTCAGGGCACCCCTCAGCCAGCCCTGCCTGCCACTGCCTCCCAACCAAGTCTCTTTGCAGGAGCTCCAAGGCTCTCCCTCACTCAAAAGTGTACCTGTCAATCCTGGTGGGCATTGCTTTGCTGGTGTTACCAGAACAAAGGCCACAGACGGAGGGTTTAGACAACTCTAATCTCCCCACAGCCCCAGAGCCTGGAAACCCAAGATCAGGGTATGGGCAGAGCTGGGTCCTTCTGAGGCCTCTCTCCATGGCTTCCCCCATGTCCTCACAGGCACCTCAGGGCACTCCTCAGTGCTACTCTGTGTCCTAATCTCCTTTTCTGGTAAGTTCACCAGTCAGATTGGATTTCAGCCCACCCTGGTGACCTCATTTGACCTGAATCACCTCTTTAAAGGACTTTTCTCCAAATACAGTCACCTTTTGCAGTCCTGAGTTCAGGGCTTCCACTTGTGAATTTTGGGGGGGCCCATTCAGCCCATAAAGTGTCCACTGAATTGTACATTAGTGGTAGGAGATGAGTATGGTCCATATGACGACTTCAGTGTTACAAGCCTGTACGTTCCAGCCCCTGGTGCTGCGTGTGCGTGCAATGAGTCCGAAACCTCCCAAAATACACAAGGGCAAGGAAGGGGGAGGAAACCTTCCCTGTGGACCCAGCTTTGTCCTAAAAGGCTGAGCAGTGTCCCAGGCTGGGGGCTCTCTCAGGCTCGTCTTGGAGGCATGGAGTTAACACATCTTCCAGCGGCCAATCTTTCTTCTTTTTCCTGGACCTTCGGTGTGCCCAGGGCCCATAAATCAGCGTGTGCTGCTGAAATCTGTAATACTCAGTTCCTCTCTCAACTTACTCTCAGAACAAATAATTTAAGACACTAAGACAGTGGCAGTATATTTGATCCAAGGGGGAAATTCACTCTCATTCCATTGGAAAGCACCTGCCTGGATGAGATTCTCTCTCCAATCATTGATTTTCTCCCTCTTGCTGCTTCACTCATCAAGACTTCCCTTGCTGGAACTCCCCATTCCCTGAATGCCGGAAGGGGGGTCTCTCCCCCTCCACCCTCATCCTTAATGCATCCTGGCCTCTTCCTCCCTCCTTGGGAACAGGGCATGGTCCCCCCGTTGGCATTCTTAACACCGGAAAATGACACATACATTAGGCTGAAGGAAGGGAGGAAAGAAACATCTTTGCCTTTGGTGTAATTTCAGCGCAGAAGTAGAGGATTCATTTCACATGACCTTAGCTCAAGGTGACGTGATATATCCTCCCAGCGAAGAGATTTTTTTGTGTCTCTCTTATCCACCCTTTCCCTTCTGAAGAAACCCTTGTAGCAGTGAAAAAAATGAAGAGATAGAACCCTGGGCACCCCGGACCATGAGCCCTGCATGCGTGGTGCCTTGGGGTGAAGCCAGGGCCTCTTCCCACCCCCACAGGCCCTTGTCTGTTTCTTTCTGTTTCACCCAGTGTGAACAAGGAGGCCTGTCTTCAGCATCACAAGGAATTAGGCAGAACCCATCTCCTAGCACTGAGGTCTGTTCAGCCCGACCAGGGAGGCTGGAGTGGATCCTTCCAGCTTGTAGCTTCTGTGACTCAGTTCCTCCCCAGGGCTGAGCTGAGCAGGCCACCTCTCCCACAGCTCATCAGCCTTCAAGAGAAATTCAGAAGAAGCTGGAGTTCTCATCTTATTCTAAACTTCTGCATCAAGCAGGAATCTCCCTGCAGGAGGGACTAGGTGTCTTCCTCAAATAGAGCAGTGGAAGCCAAGACCCAAGGGCAGAGCAGCCATGGCTGCCCCATCCCCAGCCAGGACCTGAGCCCTTCACTCCAGAGGGAGGGCTGCACGTAAGGAGGCAGTCGCAACACCCATGGGCCAAGCCTATTAAAAAGCAGCAGGTGCTCATGAAATGTTGAAATAGAGACTAAGACACGGCTAGCAATTGTTCAGTAGATATTACACATTCCTAATATTACTCATCCTCCCAACTCGGAGGCAGCCTCTAGTATCGTCCTTGTTTATAGATGAGAACATTACGGTTGAAAGTCATTAAATAACATGTCCAAATCACCTGCCAGTGATATAGCCATGGCAGGCCTGTGTTCTCCTGCCTGAAGCTCTTCTCTTGACCCAGGGGTCAGCAAACTGTGGCCCTTGAGCTGGAGCCAGACAGCAGCCTGGATTTTTTTGTTATCTATCTATCTATCTATCTATCTATCTATCTATCTATCAATCAATCATAAAGGGTTACATTGTATAATCAGCTACATAATATCCTAGTTTTGCCTCTTGCTCTGCAAAACCTAAGATACTCACTATCTGATCTTGAGGATAAGTGTGCACAGCCCAATCTTAAACTCTTGGGTTGTAGTGATTAGTAGCTGAAATAAATTCTGTTTTAAATTATAGTGTCTGAAGTTTTGATGAAAGCTGTTGATAATGGATTGTGAACAACTTAACACTTTCGTTTACTTCTAGAGTTAACGCCCACATGAATTAAATGACTTTTATGGGCGTCCAGAGCTTCAGAATTATAAAGGCTCTGACGGACAGCTCCCCGGCATGTGCCTGACAGAGATAAAAATAAGCTTTACTGTTACCCTAACATCTGTAGAGCAAGACGTGTGGAAGAAGAAATGTGCTAAGAAAGGCGTTTACTTATAGGCAGCAGCTTCGTTCTCAGAGTGTCTTTGGGGCAAAACAATCATTAGCCATGCCTGAAGTGTGTGTCCGTGTGGTCAGTTGAATGGCCTCAAACCCATTCCATGAAAAGATTTTTTTAAGCAAAAATATAAATTTTATGATTCTTCAATGGGATTTCTTTATAATTTTTTCTACTACTTCCTGTCGTTACTATTTTGATGCAAACATCCA
The DNA here is from genome assembly GCA_963573385.1 of Cacajao melanocephalus. NCBI lineage: Eukaryota > Metazoa > Chordata > Mammalia > Primates > Pitheciidae > Cacajao > Cacajao melanocephalus. The sequence goes on from CAUYLG010026798.1 coordinate 135,329, forward strand.
TGAGACATTCTTCAATCCTCAGGATTATCTGTGATTTCAAAGCTAACTTGAGAATCCACCCCAGCAGCAGAGTGGGGTGATGGCACAGAGTTTCCAACAACTCGTGCACTCACCCAAACAAAAGGGGGTAAACAGCAGGTGCTCATTTTTCGTGAATGCAGAGCTGAGTAATCTATTAACGCTTCAGTGTATCCAGGTTTACATGCTGTAATTGTGTTCACCCGTGAGCTGGGATTTGACTGGGAGTTATCTTTCGGTAGAGTCTTCAAATGTGGAGTTGAATAGACATGTTTCCCATTAGCCGGTTTCTGCCGCTTTATGATTAGAACACGATGCCTTCACGTACAAAGCTAATGATGGAGATAAGGCTGGGCAGTGGGCTGCAGGCCCGCAGCTCTGCACCCAACAGCAGCAAGCCAGTGGTTAAGTGCACTCGGGAGCATGGGGGAGATTCAAGGAGTCTATTTCTCCAGGCTTTCCAATATGATGACTATAGAGTACAAAGCTATTAAAAATATGACCTTTGCATTTTTTTATAACTTGGCAAAAAGCCAGATAATAACTTTGTTTGACTTGGTTAGTGTGATAGAGTGCTTATTCAGATGGAAATAAAATGGCTTTTCTTTACCGGAAATTATACCTTGAAGTCTACATGTCCATCATTGATACAACACGCAGACAGCTGCGTTAATTCAGGCCCAAAAGCCACCGAGGCTGTTAAGAGAGAAGAATACAGCATTTCCATTTTCCCAAAGGAAAAGTGTATATTTTTGTACAGATGTCATCAACTTAACATGGTAAAAGGTAAATCTATTGTTTAAATACAAAAGTTTAAAAATTGATTACATTAATAGAACATCAAAACAATGTTTATTACAGCTTTAAAAAGCAAATTAGATATTATTTTCTCCTTAAACCAAAGTGAACACATTTGGCTATATCAGCCCGGGTTTTAGTTTGAATTTTACAAAATACAGAAAAAGCAATGATTTTGCTTTTCTAAATTATGGATCAATTTCTGAAAGATCAAGAAATGTGGGAGATGTTGCTCTCAGGGTTTATAATGAGTGAAATAAAAAGCGGATTTTGTTGATAGCTCCCATCTGTGATAGAGAAAAATAGGTTCCCTCAATGTGTGTTAGCAGAGAGGGGATGTGTCTGTTTCAGGACTTAGTAAGAATTTTAGAAAAATACCCTTTTTGTTTTGGGTTTAGGAAAACAAACTGGTCTCAGGGGCTTACGGCTGTTTCTTTGGTGGGGAGGAGCTCATGAGCCCTGGGTACACCTCAGTCTACCGAGAAGTGTGTGTGTTGGATTTTGGTAAAAAACAGCAAACAAAGGTACTTCTTTCTGAGGCCTCATTTTTTAATTTTTATTTTTTTGCTATTAGAAAATAATGACAAAAATTACAATAGTGAAAACAGGGTATGAAGGAAAGTTCTAGAATGGTGAGCAGGTGCACTGCTTCATGTTCTGTCTGCCTCCAGGCTCCCTCTCCACTGCCTGCCCCACCTTGGACCCAACACCCAGGGCCTTGCCTTCCGACTCTGCCCCACTGTGCTCACAGCAGCCTCCCAGATTGGCACGCACCTGCCCCTCCCCAGAGAAGTTGGGCACCCCTTCCAGCCCACGCTGGGGAGGCAGCACAGCCCTGAATGCAGCCCAGGACTCACTGCCATCGCCAGTTGCCACCACCCAGAGGCCCGGGATGCATGGTGGGACGGATGTGTCAGGGTGCACAGCTGTCTGGGTGGGACACCGTCCACCTGGTGAGTGCGCCTTACACCAAGCCTGACACACGCTGTTTCCCTCAGTCAGAAGGCACAGAGCACACAGGCTGGAATGAGAATTGGGCTCCTCCCACCTAGATCCTCACTGGAAGGATGTGTTTCTTCCATCTCCAGGACTTGGGTGTGCTGGATTCAGAGATGCAGTGACAAAGGAGGTGCTCCTCTGCTGGAGAACACGGCCTTGCTTCTGTATGTAGGGGGCAGAGGCTGTTCTCAGGACACTTTCACCTCTCCAGTGCCGACACCACTTGGCAGGGCAGGGGCTGGTGTCCTGAATGCCACAGTCCCTCCCTTCGAAAAGTGGGTGCTCCAACCCAAGGGGACAGCAACGCTGTGTAGTAAACGTGGAATTCACCAGCCTTCTGATGCTCATTGTATTTGTCAATGGGAAACTGACCCCCAAACAAGGAGAAAGCCACTAGAAATTGGATCCTACTGGAATGCAGGTTCAGATCACACCACCCATCAAACCAGCAGAGGAGCTGGCAAATGGTGATGCCCATTTTACAAAGTTGGTGGCAGAGGGAGGCTGAAATTCTACATGGAGGCTTTGTACCGTCCTTCAGAAGTGAAGAATGTGGCAGCTGTGTTTTATGTTGATTAATTACACTTTTTCTCCCATTTTTCTTGCCACCACATAGGAAGGGCATTGATAGTGGCTGACATTTCTATAGAGGATCCCAGTGGGAGTGTAACTGAATTGAAATCATCATTCAAAGTTACTGTTGCTAGGAGAACTTTGTATTTCTCTGCTGTTGGGAACCTGAATGTTTCATCCAGGAAAAAAAGAAAAACGAGGATCAAAACCAGCAAGTTGTGCTGGATGTTTGTGTGCCCGTCCAGACACACTCTGCACCGTCCTGCTGCGCTCTGCATCCTGGGAGCTGACCTCAGAGGGTTGCATGCTGTCGATTTCAGCGATAGGGAGGGAAAGTCTAGGGGTAGCTTTCCTTGCAATCTGTTTGGCAGTGGCTATGTTCCTCCTCCTAAGCCCAAAACTTTTGCTGGACAACTCTGCTCCTCTCACTATAGACTTCCTTGAGTTCAGTGAATTGCTTCCACTTTTTTTCTCCTAAGGTCGCATCTCCCTGGGAGCTTCATCATGCTCTTTAGTTTCTCTGACATCCTCTGCACCTTTAAGAGGACTTCCTTTATTAAATTTCTTACTTATCACTCTGAGTGCACCACCTGTTGCCTACCCGAACAGGTGTACCTAAGCTCCAGCCTTTAACACGGTGCCTTTAGGTGAGTCATAGAACTGCTCTGTAAATTAGAAGCGCAGGCTTGTTTATGAGCTTTTCTTATTTAAGATCCTATGAGTCCAGTTTTATTTAAAAAAAATCCGCCACCATTACTATAACTCATGTACTGCCACTCAACAACCCCAATTATAATTGTTTAGTGGATATTGTAAAAATATATGTAGCTTATCACCTTTTTAATAAGTCCCATAATGCTTCAAACTTCAGACGAATGAGAAGATTCTACCAATCCTGAAAACTCATATACCTACAGGAAAACGCTGATTATTCAACCATAAGACACTTCATAATAATTTCCAAAAGTAATTTTTACTTCCAATAAGTCATTTTTTTGGTCCAAGTACAGTGTCACTAGGTTTAAAAATCAGATCTTTATTTATTTATTCAGAGACAGCATCTTGCACTGTCACACAGGCTGAAGTGCAGTGGCACAATCTCAGCTTACTGCAGCCTTCATACCCTGGGCTCAAGTGATGCTCTCCCCTCAGCCTCCCAAAAGTCAGATCTTAAGTGGTGCCACCTAGCAAGGTTGAGGTAGTTAAAAATCTGTGACATGGTAATCGACAATTTCTCAATGAATTAAATACAAATAAAAGAATATTGAAGAGATCATTGTTGCAGGCTCAACAACAACAAAATTAAAACCACTAAAAACAAATCACAGGTGGGATTTCTAGCAATGGCCATTTGAAGAGATAATTAAATCCTTTCCTCAAAAAGCAAGTATACAGCTGAAACCCTTGTCCCCATAGCTTGTAGAAGTTCTGCTAGTATAGGGCAGGCTGTGAAGGAACTGTACCTTCTTGGCTTCAATTAATGGATCACTTGGCTTGAAGCAATGAATGGTGTAAAATAATCAACAGATGAATTAAAGTGGTATACTCATTCAGGAAGAGATTGAGAAACATAAAAGGCAAGAGATGTGTGGAAAATAAATTGCGAAATGGTAAATGTAAATCCAGCCATATCAATAATTGCATTAAATATGAATGGTCTAAACACCTAAATAAGAGCAGAGATTATCAGATTAGATAAGTAAGCTTATTAGATAGATAATTAGCTATATGCTGTCTAAAAGATATACTTTAGAATCAAAGATGCAAATATGTTGAAAGTAAAAAAAAAAAAAGTAAAAATATACCCTATACAATGACTCTAAAAAACTACATTTGCTGTATTATTTATTGACAGAACAATTAGGTGGAAAATTAAATGACAGCATATATCAATTCAATCTATTCAACAAAAATAGACACTTCATGTAATAAATGCAGAACACATTGTTGTTTTTAAGGAGAAAAGACATTTTACAGAATAGAAAATATACTAGACCAGAAAACAAATACCAATACATTTAATAGAACTGGCATCATATAATGATGTTTTTGGCCACAGTGAAAGTAAATCAGAAATGAACAACAGAAAGAAATCTGGAAAATCTGCAAATATTTAGAAATTAAACAATATACTAAATAACCCATTGATCTATAAAGGAATAACAAGAAAAATAAGAAAATAATTTAACTGCACTAAAACAAAATTATAATACATTAAAATTTGTGTGGTGCAACTAAGAAAGTAGAGTGCAATTTATAGCTTTAAACACCTATATCAGAAAAAAAGAAAGATCTCAAATCAACATTCTAAGCTTCCATGTGAATATAGTAGAAAAATAAGAGCAAAGTAAAATCAAAGTAAGACATAATAAAGATTAGAGTGAAAATCCATGAAAAAGAAAACAAACCAAAAAAAAAATCAACAAATTGACAAATATTTAGGTTGACTAACCAGTGATGAAAGACAGAGGACACAAATTATGAAAATTAGAAATGAAAGAAGAAACATTACCACCAATCTACAAAAACTAAAGGGATCATAAGGGCATGTTATGGGCAACTTCATGGCCCAAACAAGGCAACTTGGATGAGATGGGGTGAAATTACTGGAAATGCACAGATTTCCAAAAATGATTAAAGAGAAAATTTTAAAATCTGAAAAAATAACAAGGAAATTAAATTAATAATTAGAGCTCTTTCCACAAAAAAGCCCAGGCCTGAATGGTGTCACTGATGAATTTGTTAAATAAAGAAAAAATACTAGCAATCTTTTACAAACTCTTTTAGAAAATAGACAAGGAGGGAGCTACTCTCCATTCATTCAATTGTTCTAGTATTATATTGATAGCAAACACAAAGATATCACACAAAAGAAAAGTCTATCCCAATATTTCTTATGAATGTGGATGTGAAACTATTAACACAATATTACCTAACTGAATCAAGCACCATACGAAAAGGGTATACGTTAAGATCAAGTAAGATTCATGCCTATGGTGAAAAATTGGCCTAAAATATAAAAATCAACTAGTGTAATATTCTATATTAATCAAATAAATATCAGACACCTAATTATCACAATACATGCAGAAAAAGTGTTGGAAAAATTCAATACTCATTCATGACAAAATCTTTCAACAACTCTGAGTAGAACGGAACTTCTGCAACCTATAAAAGGCATATATGAATCACCCATGCCCAGCACCATCCTTACTCATGAGTGGCTGAGTGCTTTCCCATGGATCAAGGCAAGGATGACTACTTTCACACTTGAATTCAACAGTATACTGCTGGTCCTTGCAAATGTGAGAACAAAACAAACAAAATAAACGAACATACCGATCAATAAAGGCATCCAGTATAGGAAATATTAAAATGTCTTCATTTGCAGATGATATGAAGATCAATGTAGAAAACTTCATAGAATCAACAAAAAATATGTTAGACTAGTAGGTGATTTTAGCAAGACTGCAGGACACATGATTAGCATAAACATATCAATTGTCTCTTTATATACTACTGACAATTAAAAAAGAAAAACAGGAACATTGTTACATTTACAAGAGCCTCAAAAATAAATAAGTGGAATAGTTTCTTTTTCTTTTTCTTTTTTTTGGAAACAGGGTCTCACTCTGTCACCTGGGCTGGAGTGCAGTGGCATGATCACAGCTCACTGCAGCCTCGACCTCCCAGGCTCGAGTGGTTCTCCTGCCTCAGCCTCTGGAATCACTGGGACTACAGACACATGACACCATATCCAGCTAGTCTTTGTATTATTTGTAGAGATGAGTTTTCACCATGTTAGAAATAAGCTTAACAACAACAAAATGCAAGATGTGTGTACTGAAAACTACAAAACATTACTGAAAGAAGTGAAAGGAGACCTAAGTAAATAGAGAGAAGTTCCATGTTTATGGATTAAAAGACTCAGTAATGTCAAGATAGCAATTCTTCCCAAATTATCTATGGATTCAATGCAATGTCTGCCAAATCTCTAATCACTGGATTTTTTAAAGAAAATGACAAGCTGCTTCTAAAATATGTATAAAAATACAAAGAATCTAATAGTAAAAACAAGTTTGCAAAAAAGAAAAAAGAAAAAAGTTGGAAAACTTATACTAGCTGATTTCAAAATTTACAACCAAGGTAAAGTAATCTAGATAAATAGAACAGAGTTGAGGGTTCATGAATTAATGCTTACATCTATGGGCAACTAATTCCTACAAAGGTACTAACATATTTCAACGGAGAAAGGATACTCTTTTTAAGAAATGGTTCTGGTGTGACTGTATACTCACATTCAAAGAAATGAATATAGACCATTACCTTACACCATACACAAAAATTAACTCAAAATGAACCATAGACTTAAAGGTCATAGCTAAAATTTTAAAACTCCTAGAAGAAAAAACGAGAAAATCTTTATTAGCTTGAATTTGGGAAATAATTCTTAGACACAACATAAAAAGGACAATTCATTAAAGGAAATATTAAAAAATTGAACTTCAAATTTTAAAACTTTTGAGCTTCAAAACATATCATTAAAGAAATGAAAAAATAAGACTTATGCTAGTTGAAAATATTTACAAGTTATACATCTGATAAAGAATTTTTATCTAGAATATATAAAGAATTCTACAACTCAGTAATGACAAGAATCCAATAAAAAGGAGTAAAATTTTGAATAGTCGTGCCACTAAAGAGGTTATATAGAAGACAAATAAAAATGCAAAAGACGTGTACCACTGTTAGTAATTAGGGAAATGCAAATGAAACCACAATGAATATAGCTACATACCCACTAGAATAGCTCTAATTAAAAAGATGGAAAATTCCAAGTGTTGGATGAACTATGGAAACAGGAGACTCCTTAGCATGTCTGCTGGGTATTTAGAATGAGACAGCTACGATGGAAGACAGTTTGTTTATATCTGCCATATGACAGAGTAACCCAGCACCTAGGCACCTACCCACGAGGAATGAAAACACGTCCATGCAAAGGCGTGTCAGGGAATACTTGTGTGGCCTTGTTCACAACAAACAAGAACTAACGACACCACAGATGTCCATCAACAGGGAGGAGGATAAACAACAGGATCTACCCAAAACATATAACACCATGCTGTAAACCAAAGGTGCCAACTACGGACATGCACAACATAGATGAGCCTCAAAAACATTGTGCCGAGCAGGAGTTAGAAGGAAGGCATGTACATGGCATGATTCTACGTATAAAAATCTCCGAAAGAGGCAAATGTTTAGAGATGGGAAGCCCATGAGTGATTGACCAGGCCTGGGGGTGGGATTGGATTGCCACAAAAACCTCGTTAAACAAATGAAAAAATAGGCCTCTTACTGCAACAACAGAGCACACACACCCATGAGGCCCACATTCGCAAGAGGGCATGAGGGGCATCCCAGGTAGTGACGGCAGCTCAACACTATAGATTTGTGAAAATGACTGAATTGTGCATTCTACATGGGTAGAGTCTATGGTATGGAAATATGCCAGTCACGCTGCAACAAGTACGTGAATTGCAGCTGACAGTCATTTCTATTGTGCAGCCTGAATGGCACTTACTTTATTACACTTGAGTAAGAATATACACTGTTGATTTGAAAAAATGTTTGTTATTAAACTAGATTTTCATACAGCCCATAGGATTGTTGTTACTACCCATAGAATTCCATTGTCAGTGCCCAAACCTGCCTCTGGCCGGCCTTCCTAGGCCCAGTCCACAGTGCGCATCCCTGCTTTGACCTCCTTGTCTCTCACCACCTTCTCTGTCATCAGTGCAACTGCACACACATGGATTCTCTGCTTTACTGAATACATTGGAGACCTCCCTCCCACAGACAGGACCCCGGGTCTTCACACTTAAGAATGTCCAGTAGGAGGGCTGAGCATCACAGTAAAATAGCTAATGTGTGTAGAGCTTGTTAGAGACCCACAGCATTGAATTCTCAAAAAGCCGCTTCTGTCAGCACCATTACTATCATCATTTTGTGCATGAGGCCACTGAGGTGCAGCAAGGTGAAATGATTTGCTCAAGGTAGCTCAGCTGGTGAAAGGGATTCAGGATAAGAATCAAGGCCAGTGTAGTGGCTCACGCCTGTGATGCAGCGATTTGGGAGGCTGAGGCGGGTTGATCACTAAAGCCCAAGAGTTTGAGACCAGCCTGGGCAATATGGCAAAACCCCATCTCTACTAAAAACATAAAAAATTAGCCTAGCATGGTGGCATGTGCCTGTAGTCCCAGCTATTTGGGAGGCTGAGGTGGGGGGATCACCTGAGTCCAGGAGGCTGAGACCTCAGTAGGCCTTGAAGGCGTCACTGCACTCCTGCCTGGGTGATAGAGTGAAACCCTGACTTGGAAAAAAAAAAAAGAAAGAAAGAGTAAGAATCCAGACTGCCTCAATTTTAAAGCACTACAGATGATCTGGGGCTCTCCCCATATTTTCTGGTGGAACTATGTGCTCCAGCGAGCGTGCCGTCCTGCCCTGTGTCTCCGAGGTGGTGTGCCCCAGATGCTGCTGTCATTTTCTGTGGTAGCAGAACACACACATCTTGAAGTCTATAATCACAGACCGAGCGGCTCCTCACAAGGTTATGACAATTCCCCACCTCCGAAAATAACATTGATTGATATGTTTTTAAGAGACTGACATATGTAACTCTTTATTAAAAAAATTATTAAATAAGTCTTTGAAATAAAAAGGCAGTCATGTAATTAATAGTTATGTACCACATGACAGCATAATTATTCATTACCAATATGCAGGAACAAAATGACTTCTAATTTTATCTTCAGAGTCTTTAAAGGTAAAAAAGTACTTGAAAGGAAGTAAACTAGAAAGAGAAGATGGCTTTTGTGGGTGCTTGAGATTTTTCTTGACTTGGAATTAAAAAAACCGAAAGGTTAAATTACAGATGATGTTATGCTGCATTTATTTAAGCAGGTGAATGATGAAAACCACTGGTATATTGCAATAAAAATAAATTTAAAAATATATATGTAGAAGGCATTCCAATACCTTTTTCTCCCACTATTCTGTTAGTTAAAGATTTTACTTTCAACTCTCTGGGAAAATGTGAATTTATCTTATCTGTTTGGAATTAGCCAAATACCTCCACGAATTATTCAGAATTATTGACAAGTCCTGAGAGGTAAACCCCAAGAGACATTTTTTCCAGCCTGTTTTCTATGATGCAGAGAGTGCAGTCGGGGAGCAGAGGCTGCAGTCAGCTCAGGCACTGAGTCCAGACCTGGGTGGAGCCTGAGGCCTAAGTCACCGTCTTTATGCTCCTTTAAGGGAAAATATCCCTTTCCAGGGACACCTGGGGGACAGACAGTCAATGTGGGTGCAATCTGACTATTCATGTGGGGTGCAATCCAAATATCCATGTGGGTTACAATCTGACTATCCATGTTGGTTACAACCTGACTATCCATGTGGGTTACAATCTGACTATCCATCTGGGTTACAATCTGAATATCCATGTGGGTGACAATCTGAATATACATGTGGGTTACAATCTGACTATCCATGTGGGTTGCAATCCCAATGCCAGTCGCGGTGCTGAGGGCTGGGCTGTCTGGGATAGCTGCCAGGGGCTAAGGTCTGTCCTTGGCGCTGGTGGGGGTATTGAGTGCCCTGGATGGAAATGATGCCGGGATCCCAGCGAAGGGACGGCAGAGAGCGTGCCTCCAAGGGAAAAGCAGGCCTCTGGGAGTGTGGGGCATGGCTTGGAGTCTCAGCTCATGAATGGAGGCCATGGAACAGCTTGCTCAGGAGTCCCCACTGGCTTTGTGAGGAGTGGGGAAGCCACTGTGAGAGTCACGGTCAGAGTGCCATCACACTGATACGGGATTGACACATGTTAACTGGCCAGGAGACAGCAGACATGCCCTGGGATGCCAGCATCCACAGCTCCAGCCCACGGGACCCAGCTCCAGGTTGCTAAGTGTCCCCAGCGAAGCCTGCATGACTCTCCTGCCCACGTCCTGCTTGGCTGTGGCCCTCCCAGGCCATCTTCACCCAGCACAGCTTCACCTCCTGCTCCTGCCCTCTGTGTGCACCTGCCTGGCCGCCCTGCTTCTCATGCCCCTGCCTGACCCTGGGCTCACTTCTGCATGGACACAGGCCTCCACTGGACCCCAGACGCTAACCCCACATCTGCCGGCACCTCAGGCTCATCCTGAATTCCAGGGCTTCCTCCATTCAGCAGCCTAGGTCTTTTTCGCAGGTGCTGCCTGGATTCCTCCTGTGGCTGTGAACTCCCCTCCACATGTCTTGGGAGGTCCCACGCCATCCATGAGGTGGACCAGCTCCTCTCACACTCCCACGGCTACCCATCCTCAGTGATAGATCCAGGCTGCCCCGGCACGGGACAGGGAATAAGAACCCGAATGACTTGACAGGGCCATGGGCAGAGGGAAGGTGGCCACACACATTCACCACCCACTAAACGCCACGCACGATGTGACCCACGCGGTCCGAAGTTGCCCGATCGTTACATGTTGTATTATATAGAGTCCATTATATATTAAAAAATGCAAAAACCTCAATGACTTTTGCACCAACCTAATAAAAACACGTATTGGTTTCTGTTGTGGTTATGCATCTCCTGTTCTCCCTCATCAGCATCCATCCTATGCCTTCCTCCTCAGAATTCCTCTCCATGCCTGACTCACTCAGGTCCTACCTTTTCCCCGGGCCCTGGCATACCTGCTACTTTCTGCCCACCCCAGCCTGGATGCCTCTCTCTCCCCACCAGCTCACCTGCGTCGGTCACCCACTCAAACTGGTCCCGGCCCCTTGGGGAAATCATTAGCTCCTCGAGCACTGAGACTGAGACTTATACATTTTAATAATGGGATGTGCACAAGAAGGGGGCTTGACGAGCCTTGGATTGATTTATTGATTTAGAGGTTGCTGTTCTAGCCAAAGTGACTGAAGATTAGAATCCTGGAAGATTGTATGGTAAAATTTGAGACATGAGAAGCACCGTGGTGACCATGGGCACTTGATTCCGTTCCAAGAGCAGAGCCAACCTGTGCGATCAAGATTGCCTCCCACAAAGGAGAGAAATTCTCCTCCATTCTTTCATTGGTTGCCTTTCTATCTTAGTCTTTTTCTCCTTCTCATCACCTTCTGACATCGGTTGGAGGTTAAAGGGCACAGCTCAATGTCTATCAGACCAACTTTGACTTTAAATTTAAACCTCAGTCCTTGCACAGACCCATAATCAAAGTATAGAAACATAGTCTGTAAACACATTATGTAGAAGTTTGCCCACACCTGCAAAGCCAAGGCGATGAGGTTTGAAGTTCCCAGATTTCTAATGGAATTAACTTTTCCTGGTTTGTCATAAGAGATAGAGATGCAGATTCACTGGCTGCTTCACAAATTAATGCTAGAAACAGACGTAAGGGTTTCTCTGTTTTTTCTCTCTCTGTGGCAGCTGCCTGTACTGCTCTCTCCTCTCGAGATTTCTTTCCTTTTAATTGATCACTCGTTCTCTAATGCACACAATAAAATAAAACTGAGACACATCCTCATAGGGATCACTTGTCTTCCTAGTCATGTTTCTCTTCAGGGTGCCAGCACTTGGAAACATCCTTCCCAAATCCAGCCTCCTCCAGTCCGTTCCCTGAGGCTGTCTCTCCCTTCCTCCCACCCCACTGAGTTTCTCCCCATCTGTTCCTCTCACTCTTTAGACTCACTGCCACGTGGCCCCCACCTCACTGCATGAAAAGACACAAGTCCCTCTCCTCCCACTAAACTGAGCTCAACTAGGAGCAGGGCCACCCCATGGGATTCTGGCTCCACCCCTCCACCCATTGCTCCTCCCACTCAATAGATGTCAGTAAATGGTCAGTCTTGGGCTTTGCTCCGCCCCTCCACCGATTGCTCCTCCCACTCCATAGATGACAGTAAGTGGTCAGTCTTGGGCTTTCTCCAGTCCTGACCCGAGCAAGAGACCGATATCTGGCTCGGACAAGTTCTGGACTGCATTTCCTGTGACAATCATTTGCTGTCACACCTATGACTTAATAGTAGTTGGCCTGTGGAAACGTGGAGAAAGGGTGGCTTTCCCAGGCCGTACCTCACATGGCACTAACCATTCTAGCCACCAGTGCTGCTCAGCTGTGGGCTGGAATTCTGATCAGCGTGTACGGCAACTATGATGACTCTCTCTGCCTGTGTTCTGCAGAGCAGCCAGCATCTCGCTCCCCACAGGGAGAGCGGACGAGGTGGAGCTGGAGGGCACAGCCATGGAGAAAGCATGACTCCCCGCAGCATGGCCCCTCCTCCACTCACACTGCAGACAGGTCGGCCCGTCTGAAATCAGCCTGACCCTCCATCCTGGGAAACTGCCAGCTGACACAGGCTTTCACCTGCCCCTCTGTGACTGACCTGAGCTCTGCCCTTGTTCATGTATGGGGAGATCAGAGGCAGGAAAGACGCGTCCAGCCTGGAGCACGCTGGCAGCAGGTGTCTGAGGGGCTGAGAGCAAATGGGCACCATGCACTGCCTGGAGCATCCTCTGGCCTCTCCGGCACCCTTAGGGGAAAAGGCGCTTCTGGGCGCATCATCAAGGAGCGAGGGGGCCTCATCAGTGCTTTATGATAACCACACACAAATCCTCCTCGCTGGGGCAGGGCCTGTTTTACTTGCATTCTATGGACATGAGGCTGCGTTACAATCAGCACTTGCTGTCTAGCATGTGCTAGGCTGTTAAAGTTATTTCTCTAAGGAATGTCTTCAAAACATTTAAGAATTCTGTTACTCTGAAGGCACCGGGAAGAGCTTGATAAGCCAAGATTCTATATAAGAACGACACAGATATTAAATAAAATGAAAATAACATAATCATGGCCTTTTCTTCTGCAGCTTTGGCAGAGAAAAGTGTGTTTCTGACACTTGGCTGAAGGTCACTAGAGACTCAGCCTCCCGGGGTTCCTGTTTCATTCTGCACAAGAAGCCTCTGTGGGTGTGGAAGTCGGTCAGGCTCAAGGAAAAGAATTTGAATTAGGAGCTATTTGAGCATGGATTTCTACATTTTAAATGAGATCCTTCTTTCTGGCCCTTCTGTGAATGGGGAGGGGCACAGAGACCTTCCTGGTGTGTCAGCCTTTCTTCTGGAAGCCACAGAAAAGCATGAAACCAGTCCCCGCCGTTTGCTCATGGCTGCCTCCTGCCTGGCCCTGGTCCCACTTCCAGGCCAGCAAGTCACAGTAGCCGGTGTCAGGTCCACCCAGGGGGGCCTCTCTGGGGTCCATTGGGTTCTGACTCAAGGTCAGCCTGGGCCTCCCTGCAGCCCCTGTGAGGGCTGGGCAGCTGGCCAGGTTTTGATTGTCTCATGGGGGGCCTGGGGACCCTGAGAAGAAGACAGAGAGGAGTGCTGAGCCCCTTGGCAAGGATGTGGGAGGACGTGCGAGGATGTGTGTGACGCTAGCTCAAGTTGGTCACCAGGGTCTTCTTTCAGACATCCGCAAGCAACACAGAGCCAAGAGAAACACGATCCTTGGAAGTTTAGATTATTATTTTAATTTTGAGAGACTCATGGTTACTTGATTTACTTTCTCCTTTATTTAGAGAAGAAAACTAAGGCCCAGGGAACTGGACTTCCTGGTGAGCTGTGTCCAGGGGACCGTTCCTACCTGCTATGCTGCAGTTGGTGAAAATCTGTTCCTGAGACAAGCGTGGGTTCACTCCTAGCCATGCTGTCCCCTGGGGCTGCTGGAGGCCTCCTCATCGTGATGGTCAAGACTTTACAGTGAGATTCTAATTCACTCCTGCTCCCATGGAGCTAAAACCCCCAGCACCCCAGCCCTGCAGGTCGTCACAAAGGCCGGGTGATTCTGCCCTGGGTCTGTCTCCCCAGCCTGGGCATCTGCAGATCCTGCAAATTCAGCTCATCCCCCGTCCTTTGCAAACTCCCCCAAACTGCCCTTCCCAACACGCTGTCTCTCTTTGCTAAACCCCTACAGGCTTATAACTGAGACACATAATTTCCCTGCGATGCTTGTGTGGCTTCTGTAGGGTTACACAACAGCCTTGCACCTGCTGTTCTGAGAACGGCTGCTAAGTAAAACAGTAAACAGCATCAACACAAAGGGACCTGGATCGAGACAGGTAGGTGAGACACAGAGAATGAGGGGCAGGGGAGGGTGGGGAGGGAGGAAACTGCCAAAGCCAGGCCCGCTCGTTCCTTCATCTGCTGGCCCAATACCTTCCGCCGGGCCCTTGTCCACCCTGCAGACACCGGGCACACCCACTTGGCTCTTCTTGGCCACCAACTGGAGCCTCCAGCCTTGCTTGCTAGAGCTGCAGCTGATTTATGAGATAACACAACAATGGCACCGGGTCGTTTGGCTTTGAGTATTTCCTTTTAGAAACAGGAGATAACTGTTTCTTTATACATGTAGCAAACGTTCATGAAGGGTCTACTGTGGCCAGAGACCATTCCAGGTCCATGAATGGGACAGGCCGGAACATGGCCTCCCGATGCTTATGTTCCAGTGAGGATGGGGGCAGATGACACCGGTACAGATAACAGGATAATTTCTGATGGCAATCAAGGCTGCACAGAAGCAAGGCAGGGCATAAAGGGGCAGGGAGGGTTCCCTACCCAGTGGTGACGCCTTCCCTGGGGCCAGCCTGTTCTGAGGGGGGGGAGGAGTAAAGTGGCTTACCCTCTCCCTGGTCACAGTAAACTCTCAACCTGAAGCCACAAGTCCCTGACATTTCAGTCTCCGCCCTTGCTCAGCTCTTGGGCCTCCCTTGTTGACAGTGACTCTGGGCGGGGTGGAGGAGGGTGTGTGCTGTATCCAGAAGCTGAAGTTTCAGTCAGAGAAGTGGTGACTCTGTGGGTGCTTCAGTGCATGCTTCCACAGGGTGGTTTATTAAAGGTTGATGTGCATTTTAGATTTCTGAATTATAGAAATATGAAGGAAATACTTATTTCTCAGATTATCACAGTTATTCCAGAAACTATGGCGTCACAGACATTCTACATTTCTGAGGCTTTCTCTCCCTGAGCCTCGTGCTCCTGCCTCTCCTCCTGCGTTTCCTACTTCTCCTGCCTCAGGACTCAGGCTGGGGCTGCACTGTTGGCTCCCCTGGTTCACCCCTGTGGTGAAGCTGGAGAGAGTGGGCTATCAACCAGGGCCCCAACAGTAAGCTCCATCTTCCAGGGAGCAAGAAAGGCAAGTGTGCAAGACGCCCGGTGTGCTGGGTGCCTCCTCGTGGGTCCCGACACCATCCATAAATGCCCACCCCACCCTTTCTACCCGTCTTCCTCTTTGGCTGCCTTCCTTCCACCATTCAGTGATGCCTGTAGAGCACCCATCACTACCAGGCACTAAGACGGGCTGGACGCAGCTGGGAACAGCTCACCCAGCTTCTGCCCGAGGAGACCTAACGAAGGTGGCCTCAGGATCTACGGTGCGGTCCTGTTCCTGGTGACTGGGCAGGTTTGGGCTCAGGGCCGGCTGGCGTCAGGCCGGGCGCATCATCTTCCCACACTGCTGACAGAGGCTCCACAATAGGCTTAACAGGAAACCCTCACGAGCAGCAGTGCTTTCGTCACTCTCTGCTGCCTGGGAAGGACTTGCACCTCCAGGACACGCTAGGGCACTCTTTGAACTTCCATTACAGTCACAGTGAGGCAGCTGGTAGAGGAATGGGTCTGGTGATTTGAAGTCTGTCTACTGGAGATCTTGAGTAAAGGACAAGGCTGTGTGGTCTGCAGTGCAGGAACAAGCTTCTGTTCTTCTGCCACCAGTCCTAGGAAAATGGGGCTTGGTTCACAGTTGTGAAGAGAAATACATATTTTTTAAATGGTAATTTGTAAAAGCAATAGTGAGAATTTTATCAGATTATTGTAGTTATTCCAGAAATGTATAGTGTCATAGAAATTCTAAACAACTCTTCTCTCTGTTAAAATTCTCATCTGAAACAGCTACCCAGAGGTGTGGATGAGCAGGGTCTTAGAGAAGAGCTTGCCGCGCACTGGCTTAGGAGAACACGTTCGCTCTTCACAGGGAAAAACAACATGGCAGTGGGAGGACCGAGACATTTTAGTAAAATGCTGTTGATTTTCACAAGTGTACCTCTTAGAGACATCCTTATTTTTAGCTAATATTTAAGCTATTCCTAGGACCACAAAAGAATCTAAACTGAATGATAAACTCATCATTACACTGAATATCTCATGAAGAAAAACAACATAGAACATAGATCTTAAATGTCTAACTGCATAAACACACTTGTGCAGGCATGCGCACACATGTGCATACCACACACATGCCACATGCACGCACACACTACATACACATGCACACACACTACACACATGCACACATTACTCGTGTGCACGCACATGCACACACAGTACACATATACTCACATAGGCTTACAAACAGAAGTATACACACGATGCATCTGCACACACACTATACATGTGCACAAAAGTGCATACACTATATGCACACACAGGCACACACACTCATGCACACACTACACATCTGCACACAATGTTCACACACATGCACACACACTATGCATGTGCACACAAACTCCGTGTGCACACAAGTGTCTGCACACACGCACACACTACACATGTGCACACAAGTGTTTGCACACACATACATGCACACACACACACATACACACACTGGATACACACAGCACTAGCCTTGTGAGCATGTACCTGCCCGTGTGGCTGGACCCACGGAGGGGCTGTGGGCTGAGCTGAGGCCCTCACCCCAGACACAGTGTCCATGATGATTCTCCAAGTCTGGTGGGAATCGATGTGAAATAACTGCCCCAAAGCCATGAGAAGTACAGGACTGACGGCAGATCCTCTGTGGTCATTCCAGTGCCCCTCCTCCCACTCACTGTGGGACTGCATGAAGTGGCACTGAATGGACAGAGACCTCACAGAGAACTACTCCCGTCTGCACACTCCTTCCAGGTTCGCATGACAGGCTGTAAAGCCTCATCTTACTTGACTGGGCTTGGGGCTGCCCAGAGGGCTGGTCAACTGCTATTTCTGGGTGTGTCTGAGAGGATGTTTCTGGAAGAGACCAGCATTCAAAATGGTAAACTGAGTCAAGAAGCTCCACCCTTGCCCATGTGGGTGGGCACGTCCAGTCCACAAAGGGCCCACGTGGAACAGAAACTGGGGGCAGGGCAGATCACCTCTGCTGGAGCGGGGCTCCCTCTCCCCAGGGCCTCGGCTCCAGTGCTCCTCCTCTTCCTCGTGCTTTTCCTGCTTCTCCTGCCTCTGGACTCGGGCTGGGGCTGCACCACTGGCTGCCTGGTTCTGAGCCGTTTGGACTTGGGAGGAACTACATCACTGATTTCCTGGTTCACCTGTGCCCAAGCAGAGATCGCGGGACTTCTCTGCCTCCATGATCACATGAGCCAGTTCCCAACATAAATCTCCTCATACACAGGTTGAGTGTCCCTAATAAAAAAATCTGAAATCCAGAATACTCCAAAGTTCAAAATGTTTTCAGTGTCAACAGGAAGTTCAAAGGACATGCTCATGAGCATTTCAGATCTTGGATTTTCAGAGTGTGGATGCTGAACTGGTGAGTAGAATGTGCAAATATTCCGAAACACCCCAGAGAACCCAAATCCCAACCGAGCATCTCAGGTAAGGGATACTCAATGTGTATATGTGTCTCTTGGTCTGTCTGTCTATCTATCTACCTACCTACCTACCTACCTACCTACCTACCTACCTACCTACCTACTTACCTACGTGTCTATCTATCTGGAGCAGCCTGCAGTCCAGGCCCCCGACTTTGGCCTCTCTTTTAGCACAGAGCAGCTTGAAGTCCAGGCCCCTGACTCTGGCCTCTCCTCTAGCATGGAGCAGCTTGAAGTCCAGGCCCCCGACTCTGGCCTCTCCTCTAGCACGGAGCAGCCTCAAGCCCGAGGGAGTGTCCTCTGCTAGCAGCACGTGAACCCGCATGTCCAGGCGGCAGGCCATCCTGCATGGCACCTCACAAGCCCCACGGAGCTCCCTGCCAGCAGAGAGAGACACCGAGCTTCTCCTCTCCACCCTCTCTCACACCTCCCCTGATCTGCGCGTTTCTGCTGCCTGCCTGTGCCTTGGCTCCTGGTCCCCTCTACACCCCCGTCTGCTCCTACCTGCCCTCCACACCTGTCCCCACAGGCATGTTTCCTCCTCCCTCAACACGGGGAGGCCCCTGGGGCCACACTCACTCCAGAGTCAGACTCAAGTAAGCAGGTCTTTCAGCCAAAAGTGCCCTCAGTGGCCTAAGACCTAATCCATCTGTGACAACATGGGACACGGGCATTTGGATTTTGCAATCAGGCCACAGGAACAGCACAGAGAGGTGATATTTCCTAAAGAAAACCACAGCGGGAATTTTCCCAGGACTCTCTAGGTGTCCAGCCTAGGCAGAGGCAAGATGACCTCAGATCTGGCCGTTCTCAGTGCTGCTCCTTGGGAGTGTGGACCCCCAGGGACCATCTGAGCTGGAAGGAGGGGCAGCCGGCTGGCCCAGGCTCCAGAGGCTCTTCCCTCCAGCCACACATTCCTACCTGGAAGGATGTGTTTCTTCCGGAGTTTGCAGGTCAGGGTCACTCCAGGTATACAAGGTGTTTGGAAATGAACCTGCCAAATATTGCATTTACTTGGCAACATTCCTGCACTGAATTCATGTTTATTATATGTCACGGGACTTCAGAACTTTAGAAACGACACAATATCCATATAATCTTTGCAGTTGATGCACTCTAAAGAGTTATATGTATGTGTAATAAAAATATTTTAATTGAATTCAATTCATTACCAGAACAACCAACACTGGTTAACTGAAAGCAATATAAAAGTGCAAATATTCATTAATAATCCAGCTTTAACGAGCTCTAATAAGCTTTTCATAAAACCAGTAGTTACTTTCCAAAACAAACACTTTTTAATTTTTCTGATCTATTCTCATTCTGGTCGATTCTCGGACACAGCTGGATGTGATTAAGCAAACCAGTCTGTATTTGTAGAAGCCAATTTTCATTTCAGCCCTTGGAAGCATAAACTTAAACATTTCTCGAGGATCCAATATATATTAACTAAAATAAGTATATCTGTGAAATTGAAAAGATTATAATGTACACTGAAAGAATTTATGGCATTTTTACAATTTCTAATGTATCTTACGTACACGAATACCTTTTAAACATGTCAACCATGAGAGTCACAGTTTAAAAACACACACAATTTTAAGAGGGTATCTTGAGAGTGATCACTTTCCTTCATTATTTAAATCATTTCTCAGGGTGAAATGTTCCTACATTAATTGATTAAATATAGTTTTTGGAGTCAAGCTCTGAGCAAAGTGCTGGGGCTGGCGTGGTGAACTCAGCAGGCAGAGCAGTCCTGGCAGCTGCGTGTCCTGTGTAACTTAGAAAAATCTGCAGGATCTTTATCTAAGACGGCATGAGCCTTGAGACCACAGCGCTGTGCTTGCCGAAAGCATTAGTGTCAAATTTTCCTTTGGAGAAGGCCAAATCCAACAGGTCCCGGCTGAGAGGTGGCTTTGCCTAGTGTGGTGAGGAAATCTCCCTGCTTTGTGGGTGACTGTCCCATCCACTTTGAGCTTCCCTCCCTTGGGACATCCTCACCTTAGATTGGGTTCTAAGCTCTTCCACTGTGTTTATCTCCGTTTCCTCCCTGTAATCGGAAACTGCCGACCACATTTCTATTATAAAATTTAAAATCGTTACTTAGTTACTCTTCATGTATCTCAGACACATGTTGAGGGATTCTGGTCCCTTTTATCTCCACTAATTTTTTTCCTTGCAATAGGCTTTGGCTGTCTCTGGACACTTCCTCATTCCATCCCTGGACATTTGCTGGTGTGGCTGTCAAAGCCCGTCCACTGACTCAGAGGCCTCTTATCTCGCAACAGAGCTCTCCAGAACACTGTGCAGAAACCGGACATCAAAATAAACAAAGACAGGAAGACACACAAAGGCCACCATGTAGGTAAACCCAGCACAATGAAGTCCACACAGGGCATCAGGGCGGGGCTCCCGGGGGTGGCTCTGGGGCGTGCTTTTGGAGCTTGGATGCTCCTTTCTTAAGGCTGACTTTATACTGGGTAATGGTTCCCAGTATACAGAAGATGAGAAATAGCTCAAGGGAGTGAGTTGACGGGGGCACAAAACATAAAGCGAGGCTGGGAGAAAAAAAAACAAAACTGGTCAATGTCAGACTGAGTTTCTTAAAAAGTACTAAAGAGCCAGGTGCAGTGGCTCACACCTGTAATCCGAACACTTTGGGAGGCTGAGGCAGGTGGATCACTTGAGCCCAGGAGTTTGAGACTAGCCTGGACTACAAAGCAAAGTCCCGTCTCTACAAAAAGTACAAAAATTAACCAGGCCTGGTATTGTGAGCCTATAGTCCTAGCTACTCAGGAGGCTGAGGCAGGAGGATCACTTGAGCCCCAGAGGTTGAGGCTGCACTGAGCTGTGATTGGACCACTGCACTCCAGCCTGGGTGACAGTGAGAAACCCCGTAAAAGAACAAAGGAAATGGTGCCTGTGGAATGTCGGGGGAGGCCCTGCACACACCAGCAGTCGCAAGAGATACCATAGCTCATGCCACCAGTGATGCAACAAGAATGTTGGTGAGAATGCTTTGAAGATCTAATACTTGTATTCAATTTATGTATATATATATATATGTCGATATCTATATATCAATATATATAGATATTTGATAAAAATCAACATATATAATATACATATCAATATAATATTGATATATATTTATATAACATGTATAATATTGATATATAAAATATCATGTCATTATATATCATATATAATATCTACCTATACATTACATGTAATATTATATATAATATCAATATATATAAAATCTATCTATATATAATATATATAATATCTATCTATACATGTAAAATTTCCAACTAACGCTTTTGGGTCACTTTCATTTAATTATTGGCACTTAAAAAAGTCTTTCTTTCTGAAAAGTGACCTTATGATTGAATACTCATTCATGATTGAAAAGCTGTCCAAATCTTACAGAATTAAAAGTGTCCACAACACAACAGATACAGACACACTGAACAGAACAGGAATGCTGCTGCCTGAGCTATTTCATTTTAAATTACTGAGATTTCTTTTACAGCAGGTGACTCTGCTCTAGCTAACATCAGATCATTGGCAATTTATTTTTCTGCCATGCTGATGTCAATCCTGTTTCTGCAGGATCCTGTAAGTTCCACACCTTGCCAGCTCGGAGTGGGAAGGAAGGAGCAGCCCTGCCTGTCACTAGCTTCATTCTTTAATTATGGCATTCTTCCTTGATTAGAGCTATAATCATATAGCACTCCCCAAATCTTGATTACTGGTGGAAAATGCAAGTCTAATGAAACCCATTATACTCTTGAAAAGCAAATACGCTTTCTTTTAGAAGATGGCAAGGATTTTTTTTTCTTAAATGATTACCCTCAAAGTAGAGTTGCAGGGTGTTGAAGTTTTCAAATAATTTTACATAAAATAATGTATTTGTTCCTTGATCCTAAAAAGTTAGAATCCCTGGCATAATGCAGGGAAAATATTGTAAGGTAAATTATTGTCCTCTAACACTATTACTCTTCTGATTAGATTTCTATAACATCCCTAGAAAATATAAATAACTTAAATGTGTTGCCACTTTTAAATTGCAGTATCATATGATGATGTATTATTGCTCGCAATAATTTGCCTCCTCACCAAGTTAATGCATTTGTGCGGCTCCGGTTTGTAAGCAGAGCAAAGCTCCTACTGCTCCAGGCTGCCTCCTAACACCACCTCTGCTATTTTCCTACAGACACTTGTATCAGCGGTGCTGAATGGAAAAGTAGAAATTAAAATGGAAGATTTATTTGTCTGGCATTGAAAAAAACAGCCAATATTTTTATGTGAGCATGGACAGTTGGACCTGCTTCCACCAGAAGACAAGAGAGGTTTGGGTCAGGGAAATGGGTCTTGGGTAGCTGGGAGGAGATGCTCCAGGCTGTTTTCAATGCGGAGGAAACTTTGCAATAATGGAAGTTCCTTTTCTAGCGCTCATTAGTTGTTGCTATATTTCCTGAATTACCTGTCAAATTCAACACCCAATATAAATGAAGCAACTTTTAATCATTCCAGGAGAGATGGAGGACAGTTGCAGATATTACACTTCAATATATGGAAATAGTCTCAAAATGTCATTAACTCATGAATTAACAATGAGCTTTGATTGTCGAAAAAAGATGACATATTTCTCCATTTAGAGTTTGGGACAAGAAGTTAATTTAAATGCTAAAAGTACATATATTTGACTAACTTGATGTCAAATACATCCTTTAGCATGAATACAGAAATGGCATTTATAAAAGCCATAATGAATGTAGCTAAAGGCATGCTTTCTTCAACAGTTTGACTCCATTGAGACCTTATAGAGATTTGGTCTATTGTTCTATTTTCATGAGGAGTTTTTTTTGTCAGGGCAATTATAGCGAAGGATATATATTCCAGGTGAACATTTATTGAGTGCTGACTGCCGACCAAACATCACCCTCTGTGCCTTGCGTGCGTTACACAGTTTCTTACAATAAGCCGATGAGGCAGATAATTTTATCACCATCATTTTCCAGGTGAGTAGAATGAGATTTGGGATGAAGTGTTTTTTCTGAGACTGCTCTTCTAGTAAATAGTGGCTCCCACTGAAGCTGGTCCTCTGTGTCTACAAGACGGCACAGCTGGACCTGGTGAGCTGGGAGAAAAGGCAAAGTCATCACTCATCTCTCATCTTCTGTTTGCTTAAAATGGTGTATTGGGCATTCACACACTTCTCATTCACGCTCCCACCATGCAGGTAATACAGTCACGCAGGTCTTTTTCTTTAAGGGAGGTGGAGAGGACTTGGCTGCCTTGCCTGAGGTCACACGGCCTTCTAGTGGGGAAGAAGCTGCCTTGGTGAGAGTCTTGGTCTGAGACCCTCAAGGCCACCCCACATTTTGGGACTAGTGTTTGTGCACTTAGGGCAGCACCAGCAGGGAGCAGGCATGCCTGGCTGTCTCCTAAAGCCAGCGCATTTCAGGAGAATGGGTGGCATGGTCCCAAAGACACGAATGCTCTCCTGTCCCGAAGCTGGGCCAGGGGGCTGATGGCATGGTTCTTCCTAAAGCAGGGTTCAAAGCCTCTGCTGTGAGCATGTGGCCCTGGAAGAGAAGACCCCAGAGACTTCGGGAATCTCCCAGGGTATCGGAATCAGAGAAGACCCAAGCGATGCCATCAGCTTTGGAACTAAGTGAGCTTTAGCTTTGTTTTTTCTCCCTGGCTGGCCCATGATCCTAGGCCATTCACGAGCAGCCTGATGATCACAGCTGATCCACTGCCCTGAGAAAGTTCTGGGCTCCAGCCTGACTTCTGCCCACGTCTGGTTCTCATAAAACATGGAGAGGGCTCAGGCAGAGCCTCAAAGCCACAACTGCTCTTCTAACAGGCACTGTGGTTCCTTGTGGAACCACTCAGTAAAACTTCAGGCTTTAATGGGGTGTTGGCGGAAGGTCTGAAGTGCGTTTTAATCCCATAGTCCACAGACACCCAAGGCCATGGATAAGGGAGCATGCCAGCTATACTTACACACCTCCAGTGATAGGGTACTCACTGTCTCCCAAGGGTGTTTTTCTGTTTCTCCCAAGGAAACCTACACCATCCTTAGCCAGGATTGTACCTTTGTAAAATTCAGTTTAGCAGCTTCATTTTTGTTTGACAATTATAGTCTTACACCTTAGGTGTAAGGGGTTAAGTTGAAGCTCCCCTTCTAAATGCTGGTTCTTTAACAGGGGTACTCTGGAGAGGGAGAGGTAGGTATCACGGTTCCATCCGGTGTGATAATCTCTAGAGTTGTTAAAAGAGAGTGACAAATGAACAGAACCAGTTCTACCTTTTAGAGCAGGCTAAAGGCAAGCGTCAGAGTTTGCAGTTTACTGCTGTTAAAGGGGCTCAAGTGACCCATTTACATTTTGACATGAAATATGAGGAAAGTACAATTGAGACAGAAACCATAAAAATGGTGGGCGCTCTAAACTAAACCCACAAGTTAAGCCAAACATCTTAAGCATTTTCCAGATAACGAACCTGCCTAGGCGAATCCTGTTGTTGCCTGAGACACATGCATGCACACACACACACACACACTCAGACACACATGCACACACACAGACCATATACAAACACACACATACATGCACAGACACACAGACCCACATGCACACACACACAGACACATGCACACAGACACACACACACATAGACACAGACACATATACAAATGCACACACACATACATGCACACAGACACATGCACACACAAACACATAGACACACACACAGACACACACATATGCGCACACACAAATGTTTATACACCATAAATATGTTTATGGGCGATCTTCTGAAACACTACTAAACTATGAAATAAATATTTTGTATATCATTTGAAAAATATATTAGTGAGAAGATAGACGTTTCAAAAGGAGACTAATAGTAAATGATGAATTTTAGTAACAGAAAGTAAAGGAAGTAAGAAGCAAGCTCGGGATGAGATGGAGAGTGAACATAACTCATCCTGGCTGGAAAAAGCTGTCCTGTGCTCTTTCCTGGCTACAGTCACCAGATCCCAAATTCACTCTTAGCTAACATCCATGAAGCCAGGAAAAATTTACATTCTAGAGAAAAAGTATTCATTGTTTTGTCTTCATTCTTAGTTAAGATTAGCTAAATCTAAAAAACATTTAAATATATTTTTAAAATATGTGTGATTGATATGAACACCATGCTTTACTAATAGACTTCAATATATCATTTAGCACCTGATACAAAATAATTCAGTAAAAAATCTTAGGGCACTTGAGTTTAAATCCAGCATTGACAATGCATGGAATATCTCCAAAAAAGGTCTAAAAGCTGATAAATTCCAATCAAAGCATGAAGTGGTGTGTTTCCACTTTGACCTGCCAAATGCTGACCTCGTATGACCGAAGTCAGCAGCTTTCTTATCATTTCATAAAAACAAATGACGTGAACAATCCAATATCAGGTCTAAAACGCACATAGGCTCTTGTAGAAACCACAGCACATTTTTTTAAAGGAAAGAAAAGGTCTGTATTTATTTCTAGAACACAGAAGCTACTGGGGTTTTAGTTAAAAAATCATCTGTAGTTAAAAGAGCAACAGAAAGCTGACTTGCTAAGGACTTCGGGAGCACCTGTTTAGTCACCTGTTGCGAGAGCGCGGCCTGGAGATGCGGCCCCTCCTCCATCTGCACCTCTTGCTAATGGATCAGCCCGCATCTGCTAGTGCTCTGCTTTCCAAGTTAGTCTTTAAGATTATTTCTCTACAAATCTTCTTTAAAAATATGCTCCTGGCCAGGCACGGTGAATCACATCTGTGATCTCAGCACTTTGGGAGGTTGAGGTGGGTGGATCACCTGAGGTCAGGAGTTCGAGACCAGACTGGCCAACACGGGCTGCGGCCCGCTCCTATACCAATGACATCAGCACGAATGCATCCCCACCATGTGCAAGCACAGAGCCAAGAAGCCTGGGCGTTTATTCAGGTAATGCACCCAGTAAACAGGGTGTAGGTGCGCCTCTCCACTTTACACATGGGGAAACCAAGGCACCGACAACCGAAGGCCACAGGGCTGGTCAGCAGGAAAGCTGGAATTTAAAACTCATCTCTAATGGACTCTGCTATGTCTTCCCTATCTAAGGTGCTACATCAAATAAGACATACCATAAAACACAGAAGAAACAGAGTAAAACAGATTTTTGCCTATAGCCTGTCAATGATGTTTTAAGTGAAAGGGCCAAAATTTCCCTTTTGCAGAGTTTTTAGGACCAAGTCTCTGGGCCTATAAACTTAGCCACCCACAGATAGAAGGTGAATGACTCATTTTCCCATGCTCACTTTCATGTCAGATGAGACAACCATCAGTTACACTTGATGTGTTGGATGTGTTGTTCCATTTTCCCAGACTTGAGGACTACAGGCCACTCTTAGGGCAGGGTCACCTGGAGGGTGGCTGATAGTGAGGAGCTAGGGTTCTTAATGATTTCATCCCACCCAAAACAAAAGCAACAGTGATGTCAGCTTCACCAGTATGGGGAAGTGGGTGAGGTGGAAGAAGGAGCTCCCATGACCTCGGAGAGGCCAGGAAGGACTCAAGCCTGGCTGCGACGCGAGTCAGGACCACAGCCATCTCCCAGCGCCCAGCGCCCTGCCCCTCAGGGGAACGTGCAGGTACAGCTCCCAGCGCCCAGCCCCTCAGGGAGCCTGCAGGGACAGCTCCCAGTGCCCTGCTCCTCAGGGGAGCCTGCACAGACAGCTCCCAGCGCCCTGCCCCTCAGGGGAACCTGGGCTTCCTGACCACAAAGGTCCCTTCTGGCCTTGGCATGCAGCTCCAAAATCAACCTTTTAAATTTAATTTATTTTTCCTGTAAAGAGACATATTTTGGCTAATTTGTTGTATCTGCAGAAACCCAATCCCAGATCTCTAAGTCCAATTCTGAGAATGATTTGGAGCCTGGGAGTGACAGTGATGAGGTGCCTGGTGGATTAGGCTGGTCCCTAGAGAAGCGGACACTACATTAGGTCAGTAACGTGAGACTAGGGGCGGTATTCGGTCCTCTCCCCAGTTTTCCTCACGGAAGGCTTCATTACCGAATCGCACACAGCCCATGCAGCCGTCCCTGGCTCCCCTTAGCTCAGGATAAATAAAAACTCCAGGTTATCTCAAAGGCAGGAGTGGAGGCAGCTAATGCAGGGAGATTGGCATTCATTATGCCATTTACATGAGCCGAGGATAAATGATCAAATTCCCTGTGTCAACCACAAAGAGCTCAAGGATAATTTTTAAATGCAGGAAGTATTTCTCCAGGGCTTTGATATTTTCTTCCTCCAGGCTGCAGCCATGTTTGAGAGTGTGCCAAGCCCACTGCTGATTTACTGCGCTGGGAACAGCACTCCATCATTGTCCCTGAGCTGCCACCGCCACCAAGCTCTCCCTGTCCTCGGGCCTCTTGCTTACGGAAGAAAATTATTCACTTGCTTGTATGTTATATGCAAAACCAACTAATTTTAGCTGCCTACATCTATCACCTCACTTTGCCATCAAGGCTCGGTCGGGGGAGCAAAGAGAAGGAGAAGGACAAAGGAATGGGGAATTCTTTTAAAAAAGCAGAACGTGCATGCCCGCGCGGGTGGTGACACAGGTTATCATCGATGGTGACAGAGAAGCATGCAGGCTGTTCCCACCGCTGTCACAGGAGCTTTGTCTTGTCCTGCTGGGCGCCTGTGCCAAGTGGACAGCCCGTGATGCTGGCAGAGCACATGTAATTTTTCTTGTCTGTACAAGAAAGGCTCCGTGGAGTCTCCTGCTGCGGATGCCTCTTGCACTTGTAAGGAGGGTGGGAAGCCTTTCAAATGACTTTTCTGATCAAGTGAGAGATTACACTGGCACTGAACTCCTCTTCTTGAGGTTCTGGATTTTTGCTTTGTTTTGTTAATGTTTAAATTTATGACATGAGATTTCACTCTTGAATAGTGATGGCCAGGGGCTCTTCCAGGGTGACTTTGTCACGCTAATTTTCACAAGCACCTTCAAGAGTGCATGTCATCTTTATATGAACACTGGGAAAAGAGGTCGAGGTAGACTGTTCAATGCCAGTGCTTGGTTAAAGAGGCTGTTTATGTGGTCAGTGTATATAAAAGGAAGGTTATTTGGCAAAAATGCCAATGCATGGAAAACTGGCTTCAGAGATGAGAATCAGTAGGTCCTGGGACTCTGGCAGGGGATTAAGAAAGTGGCCCCTTTGCAGGGGATGTGGGATGACGCAAGGATCAAAGCTCTGAGCACTTAAGATGCTTGAGTCAGATTAGCCAGCAGCACAATCCACTCCATGCTCACTGTTGCATTGCTTACGCACGCCTTGCTAGGGCACAGTCCACTGGATGGGCTCCAAAGCCTCAAGTGTGGCAGAACCCACAGAGAGTGATTCCCTACTGGGAGGATAGATGGCCCAGGGTAGAGAGGCATGCTGGCCCATTGACCTGGAGCCTGCACCGCTGTGGAGCTCCCACTGCCCCTGCAGTGCCATTGCCCATTGCGGAGCAGACATATAGGGGATGTGCCCACTGCACTGCTTCCACATAAAGCCCCTAACTTGGGTTCTTGAAGTTTGCAAGAAGACAGCATCCGCCTAACGTCTGACTCTGATTGTGGCAGCTTCCTCACCTAGTCTAAGGATGCCTCAGTCACACAAAACCAAAACTCACCCAGGCAATGTATGTAAACATACATCAAAGCACTCCATAAACCAGCTGGAGACTCTGTCATATCAAACCCAGCTCTGAGTCCACGCCTGGCACTTACCTGCTCCCATCCCCCTGCCATCTACACCTCATCTCCATCACGAAACTCTGCAGGGTCAAGCTGCCCCCCTGCCTCTCCTCTCCGGAGTTTGCTTTAATGCCTACACCCCAATGCTTGGGATCTCTTCTTTTGCTCAAGACATGCTTCTTTCATCCCTCATTCTTCTTCACTTATCAGGCTTATTCATTCAAAAACTTAATCAGTCATTCCAGCACAGGGAAGGTGTGATGTGAGGCACTGTCTGTCCCTGCCTGGTGGAGCTCACCATCCCACAGACATGAGACAGATAGTGATGAATCAGAACCAGAGCGGCGTTAGGAAGCATGTCCCAGGGACACAGGTGGACGACATCCAGTGTCCATTCCCAGATGCACAGAGGTCCGGGAAAGGCTCCCAGAGGGAAAATACAGACTGATTGAGTTTATGAATTAAGCCTGATGAATGAAGATACACATGCCTAAAACCCTTGAGGGATTTCCATTAGGATACACCCAGGTCTATCTGTGTGGCCGAAGTGCTCTGAAAATGGTGTGTCCTGGGGTTCAGCCCAGCTCAGGACAGTTCCCTTCACTGTTGCCATCTTAGTCACATTGGGCTTTGTCAAGTGGCAAAACGGCACATGAGCTCCAGCCCCCATGCACTCCGAGACTGTGCATCTTGAGGGACTATTTTCTAGCCCAGCCTCTCCCTCTGCATGTTCTTGGCATCCTTTGAAGCCACAAACAATGAACAGTGGTCTCATTGAATAGGAAGAGAAAAGCCCAGACATTGAAAGGAAAACTCCTAATGGTGTGTGGATCTTGCTATTGGGGAGGGCAGTGCCTCTGGCTGGCGGTGGGCTGCCGGTGTGGCTGCACAGTAAACTCACACTGCTGCCAAGGCAGTCACAGAAAACAGTCATGCTGACCCCACTGGCAGCAAAATGCCGATCTTTCCATCAAAACCCTAACTCACAACAGTCCCTTCTAGTCCTACATTCTCCGCTCTTCATCAGTTTGATATCTCTCAGCCAACTCTCTCCCTTTCTGTTCATTTGTTTTCATGTGCGGGAGGGGGCATGTGATGGGCTATTTGAGGTGCTGATGAACTTGGCAAAGGCCCTGGAGACACACTGAGTGTGACTGCTGTGTGCTCCCCACACGACATCAGCAACTGAGCCGCACCCTCGGGGCAGTCCTGCCAATGCCTGAGTGCCTGCGACCAGCACGTGAGAGTTCCTCTGGTTGTCAGTGAGGGGGGCTGGTGAGAAAACGGAAGGGCCCTACCATTTTTGGGAGGACAAAATCCAGAGGAGAAAAGCGCAGGTGTGTTGCCACCGACACGAGTTCCATCCTTGCCGCCGGCGTTATCATTACAGCGCCTGCTGCTCTTGAGGCATAATTAAAAAAGACACGTAACTGCAGAGACCCTCACCAAGATGAGTAAATACTCTGAGGCTCTTTCACTTCAAAGCCTTTTTCCAGGAATACTAGAAAGAAGAAAGGGTTTTAGAGTTCTTTGCAGAAACACAGACAATTGCAGGATTGCATGAGTCACTATTTTCTTTTAGCTGTGATTTCTCCTACCATTGGCCCTTTATGAAAAAAAGTGTGTGCATATGTGTGCATGTATATGTGTGTGCACATGTCTATATGTGTATGTGTGCATGTGTATGTGTGTGCATGCATGTGTGAATGTGTGTATATACACACATGCGTATATACCTGTGTATATACATGTATATATGTGTGTATATGTACATGTGTATACCTGTACATATACGTGTGTATGTATGTGTGTATAAATGTGCCTGCATGTGTTTATATATGCATGTGAGTATACATGTGTGTATATGTCTGCATGTATATGTGTGTATAGTGTGTGTATATATGCATATGTGGGGATGTGTGTATATATATGTGTGTGGGGTACGTGAGTGCATGTGTATATATATGTGTATGTGTGTATACAAGTGTATATGTGTGTATATGTGTATTATGTGTGTATATCTGTATGTATATGTATGTGTGTATATATGTATGTGTGTATATGTTGTGTATATGTGTGTATGTGTGTTTATGTGTGTGTGTAAATGTGTCTATAATGTGTATATGTGTGAATACATGTATATGTGTATGTGTTGTGTGTATATGTATGTGGTATGTGTGTGTATGTGTATGTATTATATATATAACTTTTAAACTTAGGATATATCTAAAACTGGAGGCTCCAGTTTATGAGCCTGAAATGCCATTACGCTGGTGTGAGAAATTCTAATTGAGTGGATACATGTCTTCTCTGAGAGGAATAATTTAGGGAAATCCAATCAGATTGCAGTTTAAAGCAACACAGAAACGTTAGCAGAAAGTGTGGGAAACTGAAAACATATTTTTATAGTTTTAAAAAGCTTCTGTTTCCCTTTTCCTGAGTTGTAACATTTCTCTGGCTTCCGAGCTTCTGCAGATGATTACATGAAGTTTACACTGCATCCGTCCTGCTCTTTCCCTTTGCTTCCTAAAATAATTTGTCTTCCATAGCAACGTTCCCTCGAAGCAGGATTTATCGCCAGCCGTCTCACACACAACCAGGCACAAAGCCACGTTCTTTACCGTGAGCCGGAACACAGGGCAGGAAGCTCAGTGAGCTTTATTTCCAACCTCCTCCTCAAGCATCCCAGGACCCCTCATAAATTGCATGAACTCGAACCTGCCTAAGGACAGGCTAGGAATGGCTGAACTGCTTGCTTTAAAAGTGTGTTTTTCTAGGAAATATTTGTTCTGCCTTTCCCCTCACTACTTCCACAGTTTTACAAAATAAATCACACTGTGCTTGGAATTGTCCCTGCATACTCCTGAGAACTATTCACTTAGAAAATAAACATGTGGGTAAGAATGGGTCCATATGTACGTTCGATCGAGAAAGTCTGGCCCCCATGAAAACGCGTTTTCACACAATCCAGCTCTGGTACTGTTGGAGCTGCCTTTCCATTTTAATGCAAGCTCAGAAGATAAATCTACCACTACACCGGCTAATGAAGTCAAGTCATAGTGCCAGCAGAGTCTTAGCAGCAGCAGTGATGGCTGGTGACGGAGCGTGTCTCAGACACTCTCTACGCTAGAAAGTATCTTCCATTACTTCCATGGATGGGCCATGGAGTCAGCACCACTGTTCTGTGGAGGGCTGTCTTGAGCCCCTAATTTTATGGGGGGAACCAAGGCTCGCTGAGATTCAGCAACTGGTGCAATGTCAACTGCTGGCAGGTAGGAGTGTTGGACCTACTCACCAGCAGGCTGGCTCCCCCTCGAAAGTCTGCGGTTATAACTAGGCTCTTTACAGAGGATGCTACCACATTTGGTATAGAGATCTCGAAAAAGTGGACGCTCCGATGAAGCTCAGAGAGGCGGCGCGGGTACCCGGGACGCACAGGCGCAGGGCTCAGATGCAAGCTCAGCCACCTTCACGCCCGTCTTTCCATGTATGTTTGGGTGGATCAGCCTGGTTTGCTCGTATGGAATGAAATTCAGAAAAAAAGGATGATTTATTTTTATGGCCTTTGAAATGTCCTTAGTCATGTACTGGGTTCGAAATCGTATCATAAATTGGAATCGCTTTTGGAATTTTCAAAGTCCCTCTTGACTCTAAATGTGCAACCTCCAGCATCGAGTATTCCCCGATTTTCCACAGGGAAAACCCTTTTCTCTCATGACTGCCCCTCCGTCCTCTCCTTCCACCACAGTGAGCTGCTCCTGACCGTTCCCCCCTATAGTAAAGCCTCCCTTTATTTTCTCTATGGCTTATTTGACAGCTAACCTGTGTCCACTTTTTTTTTTTTTTTTAACAGTTAGCTTCTTTACACAAGATATGAGTGTCTTAAATGTTTAGGCACATACACCAAATTCTAAAATTCTGATTTGTTGACTGCTTTGCCAGAAATGACCCTATAACCTGGGCCAGATTGCCAGATGGACCAGAGCATGTTCTCGTCAACGGGGTGTGTTCCTGGGCCAGCCAGGGTGTATCTTAGCAGGACAGCCACAAGATGGGGTGCTGGACACTGCAGTCCTCAGTTCACAAAGCCACTGACTTTCTGGGTGTCAGCTGTATCATCAATAAGATGATACAGCTCTGAGGACACCTCTGTCCTCAGGCAGAGGACATGGTCTCTCCAGCTTCACAAGAGATCTTGGATCTGTGGTACATATATAATTACCTCTAAAATTACCTGAGACACTTTCTAAAATGACGAGAGAGTGGCTTCCTGAGGGGTGGTGATTCCATAAACCCAGGAGGACTGGGAGGTCCTGCTTCCATAACTGGCTGGGCTGCGTGTCACATCTTTTCATAACTACTACCCTCCCTGAAGGTCTTCCCAAGGTGAAATATCCACGAACAACTCAACTGTGTTCGCTCTTTCTACCGCTCTTGCGGTGGACACCCCCGTGGTGGTGTCCGCAGGACTGGCCATGTTCATGACTTTTCGCACATTCTTTTTTGAAGCATAGAGTTCAGTGACGGCTCTACAAAGAGTGAGATTTATAGGCTAGTTTATGTTCTTCTGTGGGTAAGAAATTCTTCAATGTTTCTAGAAGCGACTTACCCTTGGTTGATGTCACTTAAAGGGGAAGAAAGTGCTGGGTTTGCAAGGGGAGCCTCCTGGTGTGTGGAGGAGGTCAGCATCCACATTACAAGACAGTAAAAACACTTTGCTAGAACCTTTGACAAGCTAAGCACTCGAGGGGCTGTGTTACTGAAGGAGGTGGGGAACGGAGGCAGCTCATAAACATCGCAGGCCCGGTGGGTGCAGCCCAGACCTGACCACAGCGCCAAGAAACGCAGCTCCGCCAGTCTGTGCGAACTTCATGGCACCTCCAGCGGAAAAGTGTCAGAGACTGATCTAACTGCATCAGAAGTCCTTGCTATTGGTCCGTGAAAGGTCTAATTTAATCTGCCCCTCACTGTCTTAAATTAAACGGGTGCATGACTCCCCTGACCATCCACAAGGTCTTTCATGGCAGGAAGCTTTAATTCTCTGTTCACCCACCACAGTCCTGGACAGGGGAGTAAGAAGGCTGGACACCTAATGACACTTGAGGAAGATGCGTGTGCCTGGAGTTTCTCGGCTGTGGGACATTTGCCCCTGGCTGAGGGCCGAGGGCCACTGGCAAATGCGGACACAGATGTCCCGTGGTCCCTGAAACCCTACCGTGTCCGGGCCTGGCGGAGCAGCTTTTCCCGGCTCACATGGGGGCTGGCCAGCCACACAGCACCAGTCTGACTTGAGAAGCTTGGTCTCCCCAGCCGAGGTTACCTGAAGGACACTGGAGAGCCGCGTTTCTCCTTGTGTGCGAAGGTGAACACACAACGCTTCAGACGTTCCACTCTTCCCTCGTGAGGCAGACGGCGTGGCTTCTGTGTGGCTCTGGGGATGGGCATGCCAGTTACTGGCTGCAGAATGACAAAGTGCCTCTCTGCCAATATCAGAGCGGGGACAGTTCTCACCACCGCATCCTCCAGATGGGCCCAATTAAACTATTAGCCAATGAGCAAGGTCTGACGGCTCCATTAGGAACCCCTGTGCTTAAATAAACAGCTCAGAATAAATCAGCTCTCCATCTGAGCCCTGGCATGGCAAAGGCCCCTCAGTGCAGGGTCTGCAAGGTCGGCCCTGGCGAGCCCAGGGGTGTGGGGGTGGCTGGGCCTGGTAAGCCTGGGGGCTGTAGGGGTGGCTGGGGCAGGCCACCCTCCCTGGTTCTTGGGGTTCTGCGAGCCACACTGCAGTGGGTGATGTGGAGAGGGGTGGCACCTCCGCCTGCCAGAGCCAGCGCCTCGTTCTCTGCCAGATGCACCCCTCTGCTTGTCTGCTTGTGCACGCCTAGACAGCCACATCCCCTGACTAGACGGAACTTCCAGAACGAGCCCCGACCACAGCACGCCAGTCCCTTGCCCACTGCCTCTCCCACACACAGAAACTTCAGGTCCACACTGTTTGTGTTTGTGATTACTGCCGAGCTAGGGGCACATTCAGTGCAGAATAAATGAAGGCAGCCGAGAGCAAAGTGGGCCTTGCTGCCAGAGCGAGGCGGGCATGACTCCCGGGCGGACGGGGCTGCCTGCTCACAGGGTGCTGCCTTGTCTCTGCCCGTGGAGGTGACTGTCACACAGGCCCAGGTCCCACTTGGGGCTCTTCTCACCCCACACCACCCAGGGCTGGTTCCCAGGGGGAGCAGAGCCTGCCTGGGAGAGGCCGCTATCTCCACTGATTCACCTTAGAGAAAGATCCACTGAAAACCATCACTATAGACCCATCGATAACTATACTATAAATAAAATTATTTCAATACAGAGAGCTGGGCCCCTCAGCCCTGCTGAGATCTGTGGGGATGGGACGGTGCCTTTCTCTTTGTGATTATGGTTATTGCGTTCCAGTAATTTGGGTGAACTCTGATTGGCTGGCCAATATCCTCGATGTTCTAGGAGGGCACACACGACAGAACCCAAAGCAGTTCTGTCTCCTGCTTGTTTCTCTGGGAAGGCCCCTCATGCCCTGTGGCACAGCCCTGGCCAGTCACGGCTCAGCATGGCTACCCAGCTCAGCTTTTAACTGGGGCATCTGTTCTGCAAACGCTCCTAAGCACCCACTGTGCCTGGGCCCTCTAGGGATGCAGCAGTGACCGGGGCTGCTGAGGCCCTGCTGGGTTTAATTCATTCCGTGTAATCTCAGGCTGCCACCAGCTCCCGGGAAGACCAGGCCATCTGTGCTCCCCCTGGGAGCACCACACTTCCTTTCCAGAGCTCAGGGCTTGCCTGCTGGAGTCTGTCCTCCTGCTACTGACATCTGCTCTCAGGGGAGGAAGAGAAACTTCCTCGGGGCAAATTATAAATAGCTAATTTGTGCACTGTGCAAAAGAAAGTCATTGCCTGACGGAATTGTTGCTATTATTTTTCCTCACTCATTAATTTCCCTTTGCTACTGGGTAGCATATTGTTGTTCCTGGTTTTGTTTTGACCTTTCCAGTCCTCATGACAGCAAGTCGTCCTGAGATGGGCCTTCTTAGCACAGTTGGCATTGGAAGGGAGGCGCATTACCCATTTTTAATGTGGTTAGATGGCGCTGAACTCCACCCTGTGTTTTCACTCCAAGAGATGCCCTCTTACCACCCCCTCTGGTCTTAGTCCTGGCCTAGGACTGATAAACCAGCCGACCGTGACAGGCGTGACTGAAGGGTGCGTGTGTGTAGAGGGGGATGTGCCCCCTCTCTGCTCTGCCCGGCTTGTGGTCATCTCCTAAGGCCAGTGCCCTCCTGAGACGCAGAGACCCTTAGACGACGGAGACCTTCTCTTCCTCCTGGGATCCCGGTGACAGCTGCCTCACGCACCCGGTCACAGAATGCTTGGAAATGGCCTCTTTGAGCATCCCTGCAAAAGGGCGTCCCTGCGAAAGAGGCTGCAGTCATCTCCAGGGCCCACTTTCCTGTGGAGGTGACTTGAACGAGGGGGTCGGTGTCCAGGGAACATACGGGGCTGCTGCTGCCCGGGGCCTGGCCCTGGCTGCCTGGGGTCCCAGTCACAGCAGAGGGACTTGAGGAGACAGCAGGGAATGGGAACCCTTGCTCAGAGCTGCTCCTGGACACAGAAGGAAGCTCCCTGCTGGTGTCCGGCAGAGGGCGTTGATGACAGGCCAGGGGTGTGAGGAGGCTGGGGTCTGAAGCTGCTGTAGGCTCTGTGGGGGGCTCAGGAACGTCGGGGGCCCAAGGATGTCACTCACACTCGGTCTTGGTCGGTGCTGTCCATTCAACGCCTCCTGTGCCTGCAGAGCCACAGGATCTACCTGTTTGGTCTCATCTCCTCCCAAAGTCTGTTAAATTTTCCGAATTTAGGACCAGGCCCAATGCCTTAAACACAATAGACCCTTAATAGAGGAGTAAGTGATGGTGACGAGTTGATCTTTTTATCCTGTTAACCGTCCCTAGTAGGGTTTTATTGATGGGGTTTTCAGCAGCATGTGACCAAAAGGCTGCCTTGCCCAGCGACAAAGAGGAAGTCAGTCAGGACCCTTGGGAGGGAGGGAGGCTCCAGGTGGCTGTGGTAGGGGAGTAACAGAATGAGCATAAAATCATAGGGAGCTGCCCCACGCTCAACCTGGGGGTCCTGGAGGTCCTGGGGGTCCCAGTGGTTCTGGGGGTTCTGGGGATCCTGGTGGTCCTAAGGCTGGCTCTATGGAGCCGGAGGACCAGAGGACCAGAGGTGCCTTCAGCACCCGATGCTCCTGCCTGCGTCTGGGTCTCCTCTCCACGCCAGCTCCTTCCCCATCGCCCTGGTCGCTGTGGCCATTGCAGGTGTTATGGGCCACATCAGATCCACTTGAAACGGGATGAAATGAATCCACCAGACCCTGAATCAGTCAGATCAACCTGACACGACTGCACACTTTTCCAGTTGCCTGAGGCTTGCATTTAAGGCTCAGCCTCAACAGGTTCCAGTGGCCATGGGTACACGAACTGCCCACCTCCCCCAGGGGCCTTAGCTGGCCCAGGGTTGCAGTGTGAGGGCCACTTTCCTGGGGGCCACCCCCATGGCACTGGGTGCCCTGGGCTGCTGAGACAGGCCTGCTCCTGGAGACCACCCAGCCCTCCAATGTCACCTGCTTCTATCTAAGCTCTGAAATCCCCTTCCCATGTGGTGGTGCCGGCCCTGTGGACACCCATCCAGAACCCCTCTTCCCACCTGTGCAGTGCGCCCTGGCTTCCCAGCAGGGTGGCAGTTCAGGGCTCACTCCCCCAGCTCCCAATTACTGCCCACCCACCCCTCTAGACAGAAGTTCTACCAGGGCAGGGCTCTGCCGGATCCCAGCATGGACCCAGCTGGGTGTGCAGGCCCTCAGAGGGTGGAGTGGGCACCTCTGGGGGCTGTTTGGTAATGGCAGCAACGTTGCTGCTTCCTGACACCTCTACCAGGTTGGCCCTGCGTGCTCCCGCGTGCCTCAGGTGAGCCTCGCTCAGGGCTGCTAGCCACTGCAGGCCCTTCCAGCTGCACGCCAGGCCCACAGTGATGCATGCTGGGCCATGCCAGGTGACTGCGAGGAAACCCTCAGCCATGTGAAGGCACTCGTCAGCCCACTAGAGCTGGAATGCCAGTCACGCTCGGTTACACGGTGGACCCGTCAGAGCATGGCGGGCAGGTGCAAGGGCGAGGACATGGTTGGGAGGAATCTCACTTTCCCTGCAGACCCTTGGGGGAGACGTGGGGGATAGAGGGTGAAGACTGTGAGGTGAGGTTCCAACAGGGGCAGGGTTAGCCCTGCCTGGAGCCTTTGCTTGAGGATTCTCTGTAGGGTGTCCCTGCGGAGCTCTGAGGCTGCACCCTCAGCTGCTGACCCTGCCTGCACTGTGACGGTTCATTGTCTGCACAATAAGCCGCTAGAACAGTGGGGGTGTTGATAACTAAAGCCATGTCCCATGCTGTGGAAAGCGGGTGCCCACTCGGCACCCCAGGGTCTAAGGGGACCGGGCAGGTTTCACTCCCAAACTGGCCCTACTGCAGAAGAGAAAAGGGAAACCAGGCTCCCGGCTGCTGTCCAGGCATCCTCTTCCAGGCTGAGTTTTCTGCAAGGCTCATCAGGTCTATTAGAGGTAAAAACACCTCTGTAACGTACACTTAATTATACCTAATCTGCTATTGATTAACCATTTATTCTAATAGAACCGCTGTAAAACTGTCCTGTGTGTTTAATCACCAAAATCAAAGAGTGCTGGCACCTTCTGCATTTTCAAGCATTCTATGCTCTAGGTCAAAGTTCAGCATTTTTATTGACTGTGGAGAGGAAATGGAAAACTATGTTAGAAAAAGTGGAATTAAGGAAAAAAAGAAAACCAGAAATGCCCATTTATTCATGGGCGTGGCTGGCTTTCAGGAGCCAATTTGTGGTGAGTCCCTTTGGGTGTGTCAGTACCGGAACAAGTGAGGTTTCCGGTATTTTCAGCAGCATCCCTGTTCAAAGTTAATCTTGCGGATATCAAGCCTGCCCTTGGAAGGAGGAAGAATATCTATTTTCATGTGTACATTATAAAAGAGCTTACAAATTAGTGGGTTTCACTACAAGTTGCTTTGAAGTAAGCTGTGAGTCTTGCGTGAGGTGTGAGGTGTGCCTACCACATACATCTCATTACCCAGGTTCATCTAGAAAAAACAACGCTCACATTTAATGTTCCAGATAACTGACATAAAGCTTTCTAAAAGTCAAGTCTCTATAAAACTGTAAGCACTTTTATTATTAATAATAATTGAAAATTGAAAATGCTTACTCCTCCTGCTTTTTAAAACAGAAACATCATAATGTAACCTTTTTAAGGCACTACATCACCAAAATGGGTATCAATTAAAACCCTGGAAAGTAACTTTGAAATAATCCCCCTTGTGTTAAAAGAACAATGTATGCTCATCTGGGGGGTCCCCGCACGACCTCGGACCCCGGGATTCATGGTGCCTCGTCCGCCAGGAACCCCTGCCAGCCTCCCAGCGTCCACGAGTAATTCTACTTGTCTCTTCCGCCATCGCTCCTCGCCCAAAGATCAACATTTCTTTGCAGTCTAATATTGTGCTTATTTTACAAGATCTGATATTTTTGGGTGGTATTAGATTGCTTGACTTTCATACTGGTTGAGGGATTGGGGGAAGAGAGAGAGAGAGAGCAAGACACAGACAGAGAGAGAGCCGCCAATGATGTACAATTCTGTATTCCCCTAGTGTGTGGCCTTGTGAATGATGCGCCCTTGTGACATAAAAGGCCTCTCTCTTCACAGTGGCTATGACTTGAGATTTGGGGATCTTACTGTCTTCATGTGGGTTAGATACACACCGACTTTCACTCTGTGGACTCGAGCTGACTTCTTCAGGCCAGTGTGCTCACTGGCACCACATCACTGATAATAATGGTAATTCATTATTTTCTTTAAAATGTGCTTATTATATATTGGAAGAGTATCTGAAAATTAAAATTATCCTCAAGGCTTATTTATCCTGTTTCCCAGAGAATGCTGCGGATTTTTTTCCCATGCCATGAAGTGGAGGCATTAGGATGGGCCAAAGAAACCAAAGCAAATTCCTTCAAAGGTGAAAAATCGAGGAACTCTCTTCCCAAAGCAACAGCACCCGTCTATTATTATTATTTACAAAAGTGCTCATGAAGCTTAGGGTTTCTGATTAACTCAGTCATGCCAAATTCTACATTGTTTTTTTAACATACACCATAGTGGGCACGCAGGCTTGTGGGAAGTTCAAAAAGAGGTCTTCAGATTCAGTGTCTCCAGGTGGCCAATTTCTTCTGATCTGGATTTTCAAAAAAGTATGAAAGCAGCGAAAAGTTATTAATCAAAGCTCAATGGCACAGCTCAACTTCAGTAAGTTGTTTCCAGTAGTGCTGCAAATTCTAATTAACGGCTTGCTCATCGCATACAGGAAGCGAGATTTAGCCTTGGGAAAAGAAGGCTAGGAGTAACTTGTGGAATTTGAAAAATCTACTTGTTATGTTTAAAATTCCTTCTTTTTAAAAGCAATGAAAATGTAGCATGTTCTCTTCCTCTTACTGGAAATTTTCAAATAATTCCATCTTTCCTCCTCCCTTGGCCTCGTGCAGATTGTGGGGATAAGGCACCCACCGTCCCTCTCCCCTCTGCAGCCACGGGGCTTCCCGAACACCTCCTGCTCCTGGAGTCTCTCGAGGCCTCCAACAGAAGGCGGCATCTCCGGGGCTGCAGGCGGTTATCAAGTAATAGGCCTCAGAAGCCTCTGATGAAATGCAATGTGTCCTCTAAGCCGAGTGCAGGGCTCCGGAATCCCAGAGCCAGGGCGACAGCAGCCAGAGCTTCCTCTGCTGGGAGGCGCTGATGGGATGAACTCCCAGCAGACAGAAGGGCAGTCTCTCTCCCAGTCTCTCTCTCTCTGTGTCTCTCTCCTTCTCTATCTCTCTCTGCCTCTGATTCCCTCTCTTTCTCCCTGCCCTCAGTTTCTCTCTGGTTCTATCTGATTCTCCTCTTCTCTGTGTCTCTTTACCTGATTCTTTGTCTGCATGTGTCTGCCTCAGTCAGTCTCTCTGTCTGTCTCTTTCTCTCTTTCAGTGTCTGTCTTTATCTGATTCTTTCTCTCTGTGTGTCTCTGTCTCTCTCTCTGTATCTCTTCTGTCTTTAGCTATCTCTCTCTCTGTCTCTCTGTGTCTATCTGATTCTGTCTCTTTCTGTCTGATTCTGTCTCTCTGTGCCCCTCTGTCTCTGATTCTGTCTCTCTGTGCTCCTCTGTCTCTATCTGATTCTCTCTGTCTCTGTCTGTGTCTGATTCTCTCTGTTTCTCTCTCTCTCTGTCTCTCTCTGATTCTCTCTGTCTCTCTTTCTATCTCTCTCCCATCCATCGGCATCAGCAC
This sequence comes from Cacajao melanocephalus, assembly GCA_963573385.1. NCBI lineage: Eukaryota > Metazoa > Chordata > Mammalia > Primates > Pitheciidae > Cacajao > Cacajao melanocephalus. The sequence goes on from CAUYLG010026798.1 coordinate 176,590, forward strand.
AGGACCCCGTGTTGCTGGGGAAGCTCCCAGGCTTACAGACAAGCCTCTGTCACAAAGCCCTTGCTGGTGTCTGCATCAGGAGGTCTCCTTAGCGATGAGGTCTAAGGAGCAACTCCCATGAGAATGGAGCCTCCAACCTGCTTTAGGTCGGCAAGGCTTTGAAGCACAAGACTCAGATGCAATTAGCAGGACCTGCCTTCATGCCGTGTGCTTAGAGCTAACCTCGTGGAGGCTGCTATTGTTTGGGGTTCAGCTGTCAGTATCATTATCCTGTAAAATCCCCGAATTTCCACTTCTCTGTCCAAGTGCCATGAAGCCAGCCAAGTGGGGAGAGAAGGTTCTTCTGAGATTGATTTTTTCCCAGACACTGTGGTTCTGTTCAATTGAATTCACTCAAGTTGTGGTTAACATAAGCCCGATGGAGAGTGTGACATGTCAAATTAGCAGCTTTGCAAATCTCCTGTTAATTGTCAGCCTAATTAAAAAATTGCTAATTATAATGTTTATAACTTCAAATAACTGCTCAGCTATAAAGTAGGCCTGTCAGGTGTAAACAGGGGATGGAGGGAAAAAGTCAATTGACATCTGTTAGTTTATCAGTGGCAGTATACCAAACTGAAGAATAGATTGCCATTGCCCTATAAATCTGCATTACGATAGAAAGACCGATTCTTTCCGCACCCGCTGGATAAATGGGAACGGGAGTCCTTCCTGGCTTGCCCAGGGCTCCGCTGCTGCTGAAATTCCGGTCCTGCCTGAGAGCTGAGGGAAGGCTGGAGTCAGCACACAGACAGACAGTGCAGGCCCTGCACCTCGACTACACACACACATGTCCTGATGTGGCCCCACATGACATCTAAAAAACAAACAGACAAAACGGAGACTAAAACATGCACAGAAACACAGATTCAGACAGTGGAAGTAGGGTGAGCCCTCTTTCCAGGAAGGAGCCTGGAGCCCCACTGCCAGCCCTGGTCGCTTTAGTCTGAATTCACAGCACATCTCCCGCTGTGGAATGATGAAGCTGGAATATGGTATGTTTGTCACTGAGATCTGTGCAATCCCAGCCTGACTTTCAGAGCCCCATGAACTCACCTATGCCCACAGCTCCCATATCTGCAAGGGGAGCTCCTTCTGGGTCCCATCCCACCTGGCAACTTGTCACACTACTTCCTGGTTCATCCGCGTGTCTGCCTTCCTCTCCTCAGTGTCCCAGTGAGGTTCTGGTCTCCACCCTCCTCCTCCATCACCTGCCCTGCCTGGGCGACCCGTCATGCTGCTTCGTGGTTGGTCCACCTGCCTTCCTTCCTCTCTTCAGTGTCCTGTGAGGCTCCGGGGGCAGAGGCTGTCTCCATCCTCCTCCTCCGTTGCAGAGGAGGGTGCAGATGAGAAGCTTCCTGTGGCCCAGCCTGTGCTCACAAAGCACTGGCTACTTCCTGGAGGAACAGTCACCAATCCCCTACTGCAGATGCAGTAACAGCACTTGGGTGTTGTTTAGTTTGGTTCAACAAACATTTACCGAGCATTTCATTCTGTGCCAGGATTTACTAATATATTCAGATGAGTGAAGCAAAGCTGTTTTAAGGTCCCGCCTTTGGGAAGCTGACAGATTAGTGTGACTGTGCATGCTGGATTCAACTGGGGTGCAGTGGTGGCCATCATGTCAGCCACAGGTAAGAGAGGGGTCAAGAAGGAATGAAAAGCTCCAGCGTCTGTGGCTCTAGAGCCCCCGGGTTTTTGCCCTGTCAACCAGAACATGTAAGGCCCAAGACCCCAGAAACAGGGTGGCTTGGTATGTTCCTGTGATGTTTCCTGAAGCCGTGTTGAGACCCAGTGAATCAGGTGAGTGGGAATGGAGCTGGTGTCACAGGGCCTCCGTGGACCCCTGCCCACCCCCAGCTCTGATCCTTGGCCCCAAATTCTCTGAACTTTTGCTCCACACCTGCGTCAGTACACATCTGGCCTTTCATTCCACAGTGTGTTTAACTACATTATGATAGAGCAGGAGCATCGCCATCTTGGACAATCACCACCATTTTAAGTTCCCCTTGATTAAAAACCTAAATCTAGCCCCAAAACGTCAGCCTAATGGCTAATGTCAGCATGATCAGAAACATTCCTATCCTGAGATAAAACCACCTCTGACCAGAAACTTACCAACCCTGAGATAACCTCCCCTCTGATCAGAGACTTTCCAACCCTGCAATAAACATTTCCTCACACAGAAACATTCCCAGCCTATGATAAGCTCCCCCTCCCTAAACCCTTAAATACCCTTAGTGTGTAACAGAGAACGTTCTTGAGTGAAATCATCCAGAAGCCCCTCTCAGGTTTATTCTCCAAAGTAAATCTGTCTTTGACTATAGCCACTTTCATGTTTCCTTTCTTCTTACCTTGACTTTTACATATTACCCAGTGAGGGGGTGAGGAGGGAAAGGGGAGGAGGGGAGGGGGGAGGGGGGAGGGGGAGGAGAGAGTCCCGGTCCCTGGCCTCAGGAACTGAATTTGGCCAGTGCCCTGATTGAACTAGGGCAGTGCCCTCCTGTAGCCCCCTGCAGAGCTGCCCCATGGAACCCCCATTTCCCCACAGAGCCTGGCCTGCCTGCCCTGGGCTCTGGCCTTGCAACACTCTGTTCTGAGGACTCAGTGCAGCCATGCGGGCCCAGACTTCTGACCCATGGAACTGGAAGGTAATAAATGGTGTTGCTTTATGCTGCAAAGTTTGTGGCAATTTTACAAAGCTACTAAAAACTATAATAAGTTTATTTCTTGCTCCAAAACTGTGAAATCTGGGTGAGCTGGGGTCTGCAGTGAACTATGGCTCCTTGAAACTCATGGCTTCCAGCAGGCCACAACAGAGGACAGCAGGGAGGAGTCTGCAAGCTCCGGCCGCAACCATCCATGTCATTTCTGCTCCTGTGGTGACCATGCTGGGTGTCCAGGGTGCTGGGCAGGCAGTCAGGCAACGTCTCCCGAGGGCGCCCCTCTAAGGGAAGGAGCATGGGCTCCTGAAGGGCAGTGGCAACCTGCTCTGGTTTCCATGGACCAGACGTATACCCAGACATGTGTACACATGCGCCTGGGGGCACCAGCAAAACGCCAGGGCGTGACCCAGAGAACTGACAGTTAACCAGACACAGATCACAACGTAGCCAGGGCCATGGTCAGCCACTCGGCTGCATTCAGGAATAGTCCAGGACAAAGCTGGATTTAAATCCAATAGATGTGTTTAGCTGTAATTTTCAATTGAATTATTTGGTAAATTTGGTTAATACATTTTATAAAATCGATACATTTTATAGTGTGCAATTAAAGTATTTTTAAAGTGATCAAGTGTTTTAGAACATTTTTTGGTTTGCAGAAAGCTTGAGCAGAAAGTACAGAGACTTCCCATGCATGCTGTTCCTTGTACACAGTTTGTCCTACTATGAACATCTTGCATCTGTGTACACGTTGATTACGATTGATGAGGCAACACTGATGCATTATTATTGGCTACATTTACATCTGGGTTACTCCTTGTGTTTTGTGGATTTGAGGATTTTGGCAAGTGCATACGTGTGCTGTGGCCTCCTACAGAGCACTGCCGCCCCAAAACATCCTCCATGCTCCACCTGCTCATCCCTCCCTCCCAACCCTGTTGCCTCCTACAGACACTGCCATCCCCCAAACATCCTCCATGCTCCTCCTGCTCATCCCTCCCTCCCTGCCCTGTTGCCTCCTACAGACACAGCCATCCCCCAAACATCCTCTGTGCTCCTCCTGCTCATCCCTCCGTCCCCTCCCTCCCTGCAACCTCTGCCTGCCACAGATCTTTTACTGTCTCCGTAGTTTTGCTTTTTTCAGAATGTCATAGAGTTGAAACCACACAGTTTGTAGCCTTTTCAGATGGGCTTCTTTCACTTAATAACATGCATTTGACTTTCCTCTATGTCTCTTCATGGCTTGATAGATCAATTTTTTTTTTTTTTGGAGACAGTCTTGCTCTTTCACACAGGCTGGAGTGCAATGGCATGATCTCAGCTCACTGCAACCTCCGCCTTCCGGGTTCAAGTGATTCTTCTGCCTCAGCCTCCCGAGTAGCTGGGATTATAGGCATGTGCTACCATGCCTAGCTAATTTTTGTTTTTTTAGTAGAGATAGGGTTTTGCCATCTTGACTGGGCTGATCTCGAACTCCTGGCCTCAGGTGATCCACCCACCTCGGCCTCCCAAAGTGCTGGGATTACAGGCGTGAGCCACTGCGCCTGTCCAGATCATTCCTTTTTAGCAGGAAATATCACTCCATGGTCTGGATGTACCACTGTTTATCCCTTCACCCACTGAAGGACATCTGGTTGCTCCCGAGTTTCGGCAATGATGAATAACTCAGCTGCTAACATCAGTTTCTGTGCAGGTTTTTGTGTGCATGTGTTTTCATGCCTTTGGGTCAATATCAAGGCATGCACTTGCTGGATCATAGGATCAGAGTGTGTTCAGCTTTGCAGGAAACTTCCAGACCATCCTCCACAGTGGCTGCACTCCCACCAGCAATGAATGAGCGTTCCTATTGCTCCACAGCCTTCAAAGACCTGACCTAATGACCCACAAACGCTGCCGCACGGCACCTCTCTAAGAGGCTTCATGGTCCAGAGAACTGCATTTCACTAATGGCCTTTATGAGTCCTCAAGAAGTTGCTGTTTATGTGAGCAGGCTGTGTGCTGGGCATCTCTCATGCCCATCATCTCATTTCATCATCTCGGTGTCTGTGTGCTAGGAGTGCACTGGCCCCCCTCACTTCCCAACAAGTAGCTGAAGACCGGGGAGGTGAAGTAACTTCTCAAAGATCACAGTCAGTGGACAGCAAGGGGGACTCGGGACTCCCATGTGGCTGACTCGGGGGCCTGCCGTCCCCACCCTAGGGTGCCATGTGCTGCATCCTCATCGCTACATTCCCAAATGGCTCCTCAAGACCGCCGGGCTCTTCTGTACCCCGCTGCGTTGCGTGGGCTTGATTGCTTAGAGTGAGATGGCAGAAGAAATGTAGAGAAGGGAAGTAAAGAAAATAGATGGCACTTGGGAGGCCATGGAACTGGAAGAAAGAATTCCAGGGGCCCCGTGGGATTCAAGGTGTATCGTGTGAACACGCTGACCAGGGGCAAGGGGGAAGGAGCCCGTATTTTGTTGTTAAAATCTCCAGAGTTGCCAGATCTTCTTGTATTAAGTTTCACTTTCCCCACAGGAAGTACTGGAACCATAATTAAAAAAAAAAAAAGCTTAGGTCACCGCTAACTTCCAACTTCAGCATCTTTAATTTTAGTTATTTCCCCTGGCTCCCTGGCTTATTGCCCTAGATCCTTCCTTAATATTTAAGACTTCACATAACAATTAATATAAAACCTTCCCCACCCTTTCCAGCTCATTGGAAAAGCACATGAGTGGATGTCATGAGCAGACACTGAGCATGGCGGGGGGAGATGCCACGGAAATGGAGGACGCGCCCCGGAGACGGGGAACACTCATCCACCCAGGGGACAGCTCACATCTGCCTCCACTGCCCACACAGGAGCTCACATCTGCCTCCACTGCCCACACAGGCCAGCACCCCGAGAGGACCTCCTCGAATGCCTTCTTCATGTGGGCCGCCCGAGGGCCCAGGAGGGAATCACCAGTTGCCACACCCATGGTGCAGGGTCAGTGGTGGCCCCTGCTCACTGCAACCCAGCTCAGGGCTGCAGCCTGTGTCCCCTGCCAAGGGGCGAATGCACACTGGGAGGGAAAACGTCAGCTACGATGAGGCAGCTCAGAGAAATCCAACTCCTCTGTCCTGAGGAAATCATGAGAGAAGGGAGTGACCGCACTGGCAGAGGCTGGGAGGAAGGAAGGGGCATTTCTCGGGGAAGTCCCTGGAGAGGACACTTCTCTGTGGGGCTCTGTGTCCCACAGAGGAGGCCTCAGGCCAGTAGTGTGGATGCTCCCAGGGCTTCTTAGGTTTGCAGCATTGCAGGGCTCACCCGAAGCCTCCAGGCCCAGAACAAACGAGGGTGTGGTGCAGGGGTGTCAGAGGACAGACAAGGACAGCACAGGAATGGAGCCCTCCAGGGGCCTAGCCTGACATTCAGGGACGCATGGAGAGGCCTGCAGGGAGCCGGGCCCAGCCACAGTCCTGCAGGTGGCAGGGCCAGGCGTGGAGGCTCCAGGCTGAAGCCAGCATTGGATGGGGTGGGCAGGGATTACTTAGGTGCCAAGAACTCCAGAGTGGAGGAGGCAGCACTGCTGTAAAATGCCACGAGAGGAGGCCATGAGGGTTCAGGGCTGCATAGACCCAGGAGGGAGAGGAAGACCCCGCTGGAGCAAATGCCAGGGTAACTGTGGCCAGGGGCCTTCCTGAGACAGCACAGCCCCGAGGGCTGGCAGGACACTGAGGACCACCTGCCCTGCCTGCCCCGGGAACAGCACGGTCCAGGGCAAGCACCTGAATCCACAGTCTCCTGAGCTGCAGCTCATGTGTGAGTCAGAGCCTCGGGAGCAGGGCCGGCGGCACATCCCATCCTCTCTCGCCAGGTAACCCTCATGACCAGATGCAGCTTTGCTACAAGACAGCTTGGCCTGTGTTCCCCGAATTGCGCTCCTGCAGGAAAGCTGCCCGAGCGCTTCCGTCACGCACACGCCGCCTCCAGCCCTTAGCTTTCCTTGTGGTCCTCCCCGTCTGGCATATCCAGCATCCTCCTGCAGCCGAGGGGTGGTTCTGAATGTTGTGCTAGAGGCCATCTCATCAGAATTCAGGTTCCTAGCACTGATTCCAGTCCTGATTTTCAGCTTCACTATTTTGAGTGGCGAGGGCATCGGGCACTGGAAATGCAGGAACCTACAGAGAAGCACCATCCATCCATACGCTCCGACATTTTTAACTCTCATTTTAAAGACTCGGAGATTCAAGATGGCCAAAATTTAATGGCATCAGTTTTGACCAGCACAGTCACAATTATTCGACATTGTGTTAGACCCATCAAGGGTTTTGTAGACCCATTTGCTCAGGGGTGGCGCAGGAACTTTTGGTAAACATGTATGTTACGTACTTTCAGAATCTGTGTAGACTCTGAAAGGATCCCTGATGTCATCTAAAAATATAGAGGTTTGTTTTCAGTTCTTGTTATATAATTAACACCCATAACAGCAGTTGACTTAAGGAAATGTCTTTGTACTTATAATAAGTACATTTGTATGAGAAATTATCTGCATAAATTGTCCCAAATAGAATTTAATTTTAAACCATAGATTTTATGATCTTGCTCATGAAAAGTCCAAAATGATGAATCAAAAGTTCAGTTAAATGTCACATGATAATTAGTCAGATATTGCAAGCTTACACCCAAGATCTTTCTGATTCTTCCTCTGTCTCTTTTCTTTAGGCATCAGGACTGAATCACATGTTTTATAAGAGCCATAAAACATGCAAATCTCTCATTTAGCTAATTTTTTAAGGACTGTAGAGACACTCAAATGTGGTATATTTAAGTTGAACTCACGTATAGTATACCTAAAATTGCATACAAAATTGCAAATGGGGTTCTTTGTAAGCATCTTTGCTAATGAAAACATTTTAATTTCATAGATAATACCGGGAAAAGAAATCCATTTACAAACTGCAGTTGCTTAAAAGATGTGGACTAGGCAATTTTTCCATCTCCAGTAGAACTGAGCGGTCCTTGTTTTCACAGCTGAATATTCAAAGGGGTTTTTACCATAATTGAAGGATGCTTCACAGTTGATGCAGCCCACACTCAGCAGCCTTCAAAATAGGCCCTGAATTATTTGTTGCAAGCCCTTAGATAAACAAGCAAGAGTGCTGCTCAATTGTCCTAAAGAGCCACAAATTAGAGGCATTTTGGGTGACTCCTAGTGATTTCTGGATGCAATGGTAAATTTCTGATTTCCATTTGTATTGATTCGCTTTGTGAACTTTGCAAGAATTATCTTTCAAGTTTAATAACCTCTCTGAAAAAAACAATCATAACTGTAGATACTAACCTGAAACACAAGAAAACGGAGCAGGTGGGGCCTCACCTGTGAGGCCGAGTTGAGAGCCTGTTGGGTGGGTGCATTAGGTCAGTTCTCTCTGTGACAAAGACACCCTCCTTGGCTAAAGGCTGGTTGGGTCCCTTGAGCCCTCCCTGGACGAGGCATTGGCAGGAATCCCGCTGAGCCAGTGGGCTGAACACTCACCCTCACCCTTGCTGATTATTAACTGAGGCCCTCTGTCATTCCCATCCACACTCTCACCCTACTGGCCGCTGATGCATTTGGACTTGGCTCAATCTCTCTCTCTTGTTGCAATAGTCTTGAGCGAAGTCTTCCTTCTCTGCTTAACTGGTCTCATGTGATTTTTTTTTTTTGCACGTGTTATAGTTCATTAGAACCCAGCCACGTGACATGCCACTTATCCAGGAATGAGGCACAAAGGACATTGGGACAGTCAAAATATACTTCTCAGAGTTGAGGCACTGACACGTGTGCTGTTAGTTCAGTGGAAAGCCCCTCAGATACTAAGTCAGAGGCAGTTCACCATGTTTTAGATTGGCATCTAAGAAGCTTGCATTCATGTGTGGTTTCCCAAGTCCCAGTGCACGCAAATGAGCCAATTAGAAGCTGTGGAGGCTGAGCAGCTCACTGGAGGTAGGAAAAGTGGTATGAATCACCAACGCTCAGGTCAAGAACTCAAACAGCAAATAGCAATTAGGGCTGAACGCCAAAGGGACAAACGCTGCCATCATCTCAAGAAGCCCCGGGTGCACCGTTCAGAGGCACTTCATGAGAACAAGTTTTCATCGAGATAAGCCCCAGTCCCCAAGGAAAGACTGATTTATGTTTCATATATTTATTAATGGAAGGAAAAAGGCATTATTTTAGAGAGCTTTTGTTCTAAATAAATTCTTTTATTTCTTCCTAAATAAAACAATTCCCCACTGTGCTGCTCACAGGCTGCTTCTGTCACATTCAGGAGGGCCATCTTCTGAGAGCTCCTGGTGGCCAAGGTCACATGACATGTGACAGTGCCTGGTTTGGTGGCACCGGCCCTGTAGGAAGGACCAGTGCAGTAGCTGGTTCATCTTCACCTTGGGCGGGTTGGTCATGACTGTCCTCCCTTGGCCCCTGGGGCTGACCGGAGGACAATCACTGCGGAATGACGAATGGAGAGGGCATTTTATGTAGCAAGCCAAACCCTAGCGTGCTGCCTAATGTCACAGTGCCTGTCACAGTGGGATGAGGAGCCTAGGCCCGCAGGGGGAGGTGGCCCCTCCAAGGTGTCCTACAGGTGACAGATCCCCATGAGGGGCTTCCCCAAGATCCCTCAGCTCCACAAAGAGCTGTGCAGGGCTAGCGAGGCGCAAGGGGACAATGCTACATGTGTCCCCCCCGGAAGGTGGGCGTCAGCCCCTAGGAGGGAACAGAGGTCTCAGAGATGGCTGATCCCGAGGACTTTCAAAGTCAGGCTCCCTGGAAGCTTCCACCACCCACCCACCTTGCGTGAAAGTAGCACACATGCATAACACACAGAGACACAGACGCACACAGACACATGCAGACACACACACACAAACACACACACAGCGAGAAACCCAGACACACACAGACATAAACACACCTGGACACATGCAGACACACACAGAGTCACAGGGAGACACACCTGGACACACCCAGACACAAACACACAAAGACACATTCACAGAGAGACATACCCAGACACACCCAGACACACGCTCAAACACACAAAGACACACACAGACAGACACACCTGGACACACACAGATGTAACTGACACACTCACAGAAACAAACACAGACACACACAGACACATGCAGACACACACACTCACAGGGAGACACACACATACACACACAGAGACAAACACAGACACACTCATAGAGAGAGACGCACCTAGACACACACACACACACACAGACACATGCAGACACACAGACTCACAGGGAGACACACACACTCACAGGGAGACACACCTGGACACACACAGACATAACTGAGACACTCACAGAAACAAACACAGACACACACAGACACATGCAGACACACAGACAGTCACAGGGAGATGCACACAGAAACGCAGGCAGACTTGCACGCAGGAAGAAGCATTTATGTGTGGGCACAGGGTGTCTGCGAGTCCCAGACTTGACCATGTCTCCAGTCTGAGGCTTAGGCCTCCATGAAGCCTCCAAGGTCCCCAGGGAAGGCAGAGCCTTGTGAAACCCTGCACTAAACATTTTGAGTATTTGGAAAGATATCTTTGTAATCCAGCCCATGTCAAACCTTCATTTTGCTCTGTTAGCAGCCAATATGTTTGGGTATAATTTTCATATGAGTTTGTGTCACTTTTTGTGTTAAAAAGGTAGTATTTGGAAGATTTTGCATCAAGGTTTCCTTCCTAGCACATGGAATTTCAGAAATAACATTTAATATATTTCCCGAAGTTTGAACGGGGTCCTTAAAGGGCTGCACCCAGCGGCAGATGGGTTTTTCTTAGGTCACCTTGTTTCAAAACAGTCAAATGATTCATCAGCTTATAAACTGAGAATTTCTTCCCAGTTAAGATTTTGGCTAGTAGTTTCTCTTGAAACATCAGGAGCCCCTGGTTCCTTGAACCTGAGGGAGAGTTGTCAGGTGCTGACCAGTAGCCACCCCTCTCCCAGTGGCTCCATCGCTCCCACCCATACCAGGCCTGCCACACGACTCGTTCCTGGAAGGAGCCTGGTGCCTGGAAACGCGAGCATGCAGCCCCGCTCAAGCTCAATGTTCCCTGTCACTCAGGGAGCTAAGGCCCAGAAGGCTGTGACTTAAACCCCCCTCGGAGCCCGGAGCCTGGGCACACAGCGGGGCCAGCTTCCTGGCAGGTTTCTGCTCCTCACTGCGGCCCTGCCTGGTTCTGTAAGAGAAGGAGCAGGAGCAGGTGATTAGGACGTCTGCGCAGGAGCCGTGGCAAGAATGCTTCCAGACAATGGGAATCTCAGATGTCTGGAAGGGATGGGGGCAGCACACCAGTGCCACAGACAAATGTGAATCACGCTTATTACACATCTATTGAGCGAGTCGGCTGCACACCTCAAGCCTTCTCCCCATTTTGATTTTTAAATGGAATTTCAAATTCTTTATATGAAAAGAAAAGGAAAGGTCAAATACAGGTAACTTCATCTTTGCGCTGCTCACGCACATTTCAAACACCATCTTCCCACCTGCTGCCTGCTCTTACAGCTCCCTGGTGCTTCTCCTCTTCCCAGGGACTGAGCCTGTGTGGGGGTGCTGGGCACCAGCAAGGCATAGTGTCTGCTCTCGTGATCTCGCCCCACTGGCGCTGCGCAAGACACCTGTGCTCTGCTTCTCTTCCTCCTCAGAATCTCCTGTTCAGTGCAACCCAGCAGAGCACCTCACCACGCTTCCCCAGAAGAGGATGCATGTGTGGTTCTGCTGTACTTTTCTCTGTTTACACAGCTGACCCTACGGGTTGACTCCAGATGATGCAGAGGTGAAACCTGCTATCAACCAGGAGCTATTTGAAAGGAGACACCCATCACCACCCATCACACCTGCTTTGCTCCTTCTGGTAACATGCAATTGCTAGCAGGCTGAGGGCAAATCGAAGTGTGTGTGACGTAGAATCGGGACAGGGTCAGCTTGCCCATGGGGTGGCATCTCCCTGGCACTTCTCTGGATTCTGTTCCCTGTTACAGTCCTGGGAAGGGCTGACAATTCATCTCCTCAGTTCTGTGCTTATAACATTGCATTCCCGGAGCATCAGTGCCACCTTCTCAGCTGCCACCCTGTGCCCTGTGTACCATAGCCAGTAACCTGTAATTAAGAGATGCTCAGTAACGCTGTTCACATTGAGGAACGCACAGCGAATCTGCCACAGATGCTGACATCACGAGGCACTGAGATGCCCAAGCACCTGGAAGTCAGGCATGTAAGGAGATGCCCTGCTTCCCTCTTCCCTTCTCACCTTTACTCCGGTGAGAAAAGGAGGAGTGGGAGCCTGTACCTAAAAGCCTTTCTCGCTGGATGTCTATCGGAACGTGCTTGCTCTGGATTCACATGCCCCTGCTGGTGCACACCTCAGGGGGGCAAGCCCCACACCTTCCCCGACAGTAAGTATGTGAGGTGGGTGTGGACAGCGGGTGGCCTGCCATCGTTCTCCTCTCCCTCTGTGTTTCCACAGCCACGGCTGACACCCGTTTTTCGGCCTCCTTTGCAGCTCAGGGCTCCTGTGGACTTCGGGCTGCCAGGGGATGTCCTGTGGGGTTCCTGGGAAGGGCACTGAGGTATTGAGCACCCTGGCCATCCTAAATGGCACATAGGCTCCTAATTAATCCTTCTTGAACAAAGGCTGCTGATTGCCTCAACCTTACCAACAATCTACGGTTGAACTATAGAGATATCTCTGAGCAGGTATACTTTTTGAAAAGGAAACAAAATCTTGTCTGCGAGGAGGGTCTGCCTCTGACAGAAGCCTCCAGGCTGCACGTCTCCAAGGGCCTGCCTTCTCCTCCCTGCAGGCTTCCACAGCTCCAGCCTCCCTCCACGCACTGGCTTCCCCTTCCTCCCTCCAGGCCCAGAGTCTGCCTCCCTCCAGGCACCTTCCCTCCCTCTCTGCAGGCCCACAAGGCTCCTGGCTCCCTCCATGCTCTCATTTCCCCTGCCACCCTCCCTCCGGGTGCCCAGCGCCTGCCTCCCTGCACTGCCTCCCTGCACGCACACTTTCCCTCCCTCCCTGCAGGCTCCACAAGGCCCCTGCCTCCTTCCACGCTCTCACTTCCCCTTCCTCCCTCCCGCTAACACATATCCAGCAACTTCCACGTCTAGTTTTCCTGACGGAGTAAGTTACCGAAGACAAATCATTTTACAAATGAGACAACTAAGAGCTAGAAATGGAGAGTAATTACTCAGTGTGGTGCACAAATCCCTAGGAGGAAAACACACTTTAACCTCTGGGTTTTATCCAGGGCTTGTCAAATGCCACCGCACTTATTTTCCAGAGATACTAACAGCCCAGAGGGGGCCAGGGGACAAACCGAGGCATCTGTTCCTGCCTCAGACACAGTTGACAGCTGGACCAAATGGGCTTCCCCTCATTCCTTTTGGTGTAGCCTCTCCCACGGCCAACAATGCTGACCCGAGAGTTGATGGATAACTTGAAAAGTCTGTAATTCTGGGATTGGGAAGACCCCCCAACTCACACGGTAAAAACATGAATTTTATTACAATAAAAAGTAAATATTGTTCAGTGAATAGACAGGTATGTGTATATGTATAATAGATCATATATATTTCAGAGGTATAGCAGGTGATTTGTTGATTTCATTTTATGTGTGTGTGTGTGTGTGTGTCTGTGTGTATTCAGACACACTTTGTAAGTGGCCAACTTATGGTCAAAGTCTGGGACTTAAAACATCCTAAATGAACGTTCATAGTTTTTTTTCTTAAGGGAAATATTGATAAGATCAACTCATCAAAACAAAAAGTTTGTAATGATAAATGTTGCAAAAATGATTTATTTCCTAGTCGTAGTCACAGAAACAAAGAAACGCATGGCTTACACCTCATTGGAGCAGACCCCATGGGAGACACTTGATTGTTCTGGGAAAGACACATGGCACAATGAGAGGGTGAAAAATGAACACTGAACACTGCGGGGCACCGGATCATAGAGATGATGAACAGAAACGGTGAGTCCCCCGATGGAGAGGGCTGCAGGACGGGGCTGATGGGATCCAGGCCATGCCACTGCTGTGCCACTCAGTGCCAGCCAGCCCTTGCCGGGCATCGCAGGAGGGCACCGGCTCTGTCCCCGTTCAGCCACTTCTGTGATGGGATCCTAGGCCAGTGACTGACTTCTCCTGGCCTTCATCCTCTCATTTGTAAAATAAAAGCAATGATCATATATGCTTCGTATTAAAGAAAGGCTATTGGGAGGATGTTAGAACAGCCAGCATAAATATGTGCAAAACTAAGAGATGTGTTAAGAATCAGAGTGAGGGTCTGAGGGAGAATGTTCAGAGAATGATGTGTTAAGAATCCAAGTAGGTTCTGTAGGAGAATATTCAGAGAACGATGTGTTAAGAATTGGAGTAAGTTCTGTAGGAGAATGTTTAGAGTATGATGTGTTAAGAATTGGAGTAGGTTCTGTAGGAGAGTGTTTAGAGTATGATGTGTTAAGGACTGGAGTATGTTCTGTAGGAGAGTGTTTAGCTGCTGCGATCCCCCGAAGTCCATTTCAGACATGAGGGCTGCAAGGAGGCTGTTTGGAATGGCCCAGGAATCAGCGCTGGGAGATGAGCATGTTCCACAATGTGTGCGCCTTCTCCACTTCAGAAAAAGTTATTCTTTGAAAGATCCATTTTTTTAAAGCCCCCAAACCTCTTGTGAGAAAACTGGCAACTGTGTAGGCCCCAGCCACCTCCAATTGACAAGTCCTAAGCGTATGACTTGAGAGTGCGTTTTATGCTGAATTTCAGTGACGGCTGCACGCGGCTGCCCAGGCTGTGCTTGCCCTCCTGGACGTCCTTGGTCAGCATTTTGGATGCTTTGGGTTTTTTTCAGATTTTCAATAGGAGCTATTTGTTATAACACAGGCTTGACCAACACTGATCTGGCTTGTAGTAAAAAGTCAGAATAAAACGTTTATACAGCCTAGCATGAACTAGTCACAATCGTGATTTGATAAACCGTGCAAATATCGTTGGCCAAAACCCTGAAGCTATTTGTGCCAAGCCCTTTGGCTCCGTTGCAGGCGGGAGGTCACAGGGTCCGTCCTGGTTTTGATTTCTCGCCTTTAGACCACAGCATGATCCATCTCCTCTACTTGACCGGTCCCCAAGGTCACGTTCCACTCACTCATCAACTGCAAGTAAGTGAAAGAGGTGAAAACCATCATTGGGAAGTCCCAACTTAAATTACAAACACTGGGAAAGTTGACGTCCTTCAAGTTGGGAAACCCCCTGAACACCTTTTCTGCTGTCTTTCTGCCGACTTCAGAAGCAAAGAGCCTTGGTTCGGAAGTTTGGGTTCAGGAACGCACGGATGTTCTGGCTGAGAACCTGGAGGCCCAGGGGTAGCTGTGAAATAGCACCACTTTCAAAGGACTCTGTCCAGCACCAACAGCGCCACGCGTGACAGCATGTCATGAGATGCACTTAGTAGGGGCTGGTTAAATGGGAAAGTGACATGTCTGGCAGCAAGGAGGCCTTTGCAGGGAGTGAAGGGAAGCCGTGCCTCTGATCCCTGAGGGAGGGTGGAGGCTGGCCTCACCTCTGAGTGGCAGCTCAGAGGAAGGGGCCACAGAGGTCCCAGTGGATCAGCGTTGAATCTGCTCAGACTCAAAGCCCAGTAGATGTGGAGTAAGGGCTGCACCCACCCACCCTTGACTTTGGTATGAGGCTGTGAGTCAGGGCGGGTTTCTAATTCTTGACCTGAGCCCTTGTGCACAAGTGCTTCTGGGTTTCAGGATCCGGCCCTGAAGGTTTGCACGCATGTTAGAACAAAACTGCCATTTGGGGTTTTGGCAAAGGTGCGATATTGAATTAAGTCAGTTACTAGGTAGCTGGGGAATGATTAGAGAAGCTCGAAGTCCCAATTCTGCCACACAAGACAAGAAAAGTCCCTCTTTTCTCAGATGT
Organism: Cacajao melanocephalus; assembly: GCA_963573385.1. NCBI lineage: Eukaryota > Metazoa > Chordata > Mammalia > Primates > Pitheciidae > Cacajao > Cacajao melanocephalus. Next base: position 192,252 of record CAUYLG010026798.1, read on the forward strand.
GCCTGAAGCCTTCTGTGAGTGCAGCTCACAGACCCAAGGGTCGGTAGACGCCTCCACCCAGAACTGCTGAGTCCACGGTCAAGGCTTCCTTAGGTAGTTCTGGTTTGTGAGCCATTGACTTCTATAGACTTAGATGTTTATACACTTTTTAAAGTTCATGAACATGTTCAGGCATGATGTTTGAAGCACATTTAGACATTCCTTTTAAAGAAAAACAGTTTTTGGCCTGGCGTGGTGGCTCACACCTGTAATCTCAGCACTTTGGGAGGCTGAGGTGGGTGGATCACCTGAGGTCAGAAGTTCAAGACCAGCGTGGCCAATATGGCAAAACCCTGCCTCAACTAAAAGTACAAAAATTAGCCAGGAGTGATGGCACACACCTATAGTCCCAGCTACTTGGGAGGCTGAGGCAGAAGAATTGCTCCAACTCAGGAGGCAGAGGTTGCAGTGAGCTGAGATTGCACCACTGCACTCCAGACTGGGCGACAGAGTGAGAATCCATTGCAAAAAAAAAAAGAAAAGAAAAGAAAAGAGAAGAGAAAAAAGAAAAATAGTTTTATTGATGCACCTGAATGACATAAGCATAACCCTATTGTCTGTTAAATGGCCTGGAATTTCCCCCTTCATTTTTATTTTTGAGATGGGGTCTTGCCATCTTCTCTAGGCAGGGAACCCTGGGCCAAGCGACCTTCCCAACTCGGCCTCTGGAGTAGCTGAGACTACAGGCCGCACCGACCCTGGCTTCCCCTGTCATTTTTATCTCAATGGCTTAGAAGTGTAATGGGAATGAAACAAGAGGGTCTTAGAAACATTCAGGTTTCCCAGACAACAGGAGCCTGGGGGGAGGGGCAGCAGGGGCTCCACTGAACCCAAATCTCCCGAGCCAAGGCCCTTTGCTTCTGAAATCACGCAGTAGGTCCAAAGTCCCTACTTCCATGGACACTCCTATTATTCATTTTAATTTTTCTTTAAAGAGTGTTTCAAGGAAGTGAAGCGATGGTCACAGGGAGCCATGGAGAGGATGGAGAGAGGACAGGTGAGGTCCAGTCAGTGCTCAGCAGCTCAGGCCTCATGGGTTACTGTGGAGTAGAGCGCCCACATATTTCTTCAGCACCAATGCTGTTCTCAGGGAGCTCCTCTATCCAGGAAGGAGCCCCCCACCTGCCTGTTCTGGGAAACAAGGACCCTTCACACTTGGCAGATAGCTGAAGCATCTCCTTCGCCCAGCGCTGAGGAGCAAGGCTCAGGGCCTGAGAACATTTCATCAACATGCTTATTTTTAACTTAAAGAATAAGATAATAAAAAGAGCAGGCTTGGAGTGGAAAACCTGCACACAAAGGTTCAGACCAAAATCACTGTTTCCTTCCAAAGGCTCAGTTTCTGCTTTTAGCTGTTTGGTGTCTTTGGAGGAGTTTGTCACTAGCATCCTTGAGTGGGAGTTGCCGACATGGACCAGTCTCTGCCTCAGCAGCAGGGCAGTCTCTTTCAGGCTTGCAAGACTGAAATAGGAACAAAGGTTCCTGTACAGGGAGCCTCCCCTAAATGACAGAACATGCTGGAATCGGGTGCGGCTGGGCTGGTGCTGCCGGTGGGGAGTAGGTGAACATCTGCCCAGGGAGGGGTGTGCAGGGCTGCCAGCCACATTGAAGGGGGCCCCAGATGACAGGAGCCCTGGGGAAGGGCCACAATGGGACCCTCTGGGAAGAAGGTGGGAGCATCCTAGCCAGGACCCGAAGCCGCATTCCTGCCAGGCCGAGCTCCTCCTGGCCTGCTGGTGGATCACAGATGTGAAGCTCGAGAAGGCAGTTGTTGACCTGCTGCTGGATTCACTTTTCACCTTTTAAAACCCCCCACTAAAGCTGTGTATTTGCATCACTCAGCTTCGGCTGTCACAGAGTAAAACAGCTGTGCCCACAGCTCCCGCACCTACCCCAGACACAGAACACACAGGCTGAACTTGGCCAGGCCTCAGCAGATCCAGGCTTGGTCCCCTCTTTTGCTGAGGGCCAGCCGGCAGGCCAAGCTTCCCTTGCTTTCCCTGGGAAGCCAGGCCAGATGCTCTTTTAGCATGTATGTTGTATTCAGTAAACAAGGCTATATGTCTTTTCACAGACAGCAGAGAACGAGCATATGGTTACAAGCATGCTTTTTCCTCCAATTCTTCCCTGTAAACTTGGAGTACGACATCCAGGAGATACCACGGGAACAAACTGGATAACTGGAACTACGCCACAGGCCCAGTGGTTTTAAAGGCCAATTCCTGTGGCTGCAAATTCCAAAGGAATGGGTTACTGCAGATGGCAGGGGTCTGGCTGAGGGGCCGAGGTCACTCAGCACATGCCCAGGGCCGTGCCACAGGACCTCAGGGTGAGCGCCTGCACATCTTCCCTTCCAGCACCCGGGACAGTAACAAGCAAGGGTCACACTGAAGGTCACAGAGAGCCTCAGGGCGGGCAGAGGGGCAGCCTAGACATGCATCTCCCGCTCACCTGCTGGCTCTCTCCTTTTCAAGTCGCTTTTATCCTCTACAGTGTCTTGAAAGCTAAGAGCTTGAAAAGACTTGAGGGTGCTCTACCCTCCCTGGAGTCCCTTTTATGGGCCTGGTATGGTCAGCAAGCGGCAGCCGGGGGCTGAGTTTCTTTTAGGAGGGCACCTTCGCTTGCAGGTAACTCTTCTGTGGAGTTTGCCTGACATGCGGCTGGGCAGTGAGCGTGGCCCCTTCCCTCCCACATCTCAGCTGTCCCAGCGCTGGGAAGCTGCTTTGTTCCTCCACCGAGCCCCGTCCCCACCGAGCCCCCTCCCCACTGAGCCCCGTCCCCACCGAGCCCCATCCCCACTGAGCCCCATCTGCCGGCACCTGCTCCCCACTTTCCCATGACCACTTGCTAATGTCCTGTCTCGAATGCCCCCCCTGGACCCTGGTGCTGGGACTGTCTTACCCACTGGGTGCCCCAGCATGGAGGAAGAGAGAGCACAGGTGCCACTGGGTGTCCCAGAATGGAGGAGGTGAGAGCACAGGTGCCCACTGGGTGCCCTACCATGGAGGAAGAGAGAGCAGAGGTGCCCACTGGGCGTCCCAGCATGGAGGAGGCAAGAGCAGAGGTGCCACGTGGCTGGAGCTGGGGCCGGTTCCCACATAGGCATTCAGGCCAGTGCCCACTGGGCGTGGACGTGAGCGAGTGAGTCCTGTCCTTTTCCCATCAGCTTCCGTCAGTCACAATGTGGGGCAATTCTCACAATAAGCAGCCCAGGCCCCGGGCTCCATTTCCGGAGAGTCAGCTTTAAATACCAAATATGGGGCAGTTGCTGTTTCATCTTTCTGAAGATAACCCAGCCACGGAGAGAGAAAGGGCTTCGAGTATCTATCCTCTCCTTCATCCTCGGGGGGTGACCACACATTCCAGTGGCCTGGGACCGTCCTGGCAACATTATTAATGGCTCCCTCTCTCACTTTTCAGAGTGCCCTGGTTTGGGTGATAAATTATGTGGGCACCCTATTTAAAGGAGATCTGTTCCCAGTGCCACAATAGCCAAGGAGTCTCTATTTCCCTCCCTGTATTGTATCAACAGACACATATCTTTCCAAGCAGAGCTAATTAGAATGTTACATAAATGGAATTAGTAATGAGAGATTCACCCTTGTGCTATTATTTTGGCTTGAAATCTGTCCTGGACCGAACAGCTGATTTCAGTCAAGGTGATCGGGTGCAACTCCTGGGCCCTTAAAATCTCATTTCGCGTGACCTGGTTAATTGAGGTGTTTTTATGTTAATGCCTCATCACAGCCTCGGTGGGCAGAGCTCCAGTCACAGGGTGAAGAGCACGTCCACCGGGAGCACTCCGGCTTCCAGAGCTTAGAGCTGCAGCCCGTTCCGACACACACAGCGTCTAAGCCACAGCTGTGCTCTGTTGCTTCATGAGGAGACATTGGAACCACCAGACCTCTCGGGCTCAATATGGAAACCGAGCATGGGGGACGCCTGCTGTCCAGACGGCCGGACAGGCCCATTTTTCCCCAGTCTGTGGGTTGTCACTCTTGACATCTGTTGACCTTTCTTTTGCACACTGCACCTTCTCCCACTTAGAAATGTTCAAAGGCAGGAATTCCCCTTCCACAGACTCCAGACAATAGCAGGCCCAGAGCAGCCTGAGCCACTTACAGGCCAGGCAGAGCCCCAGTGCCGGGGCCACCCACCTCACTCCAGAGGCCTTGCCAGCCCGTCTTCTCTATTCCCTACATATTGTCTCGTGAGCCACTTACAGGCCAGGCAGAGCCCCAGTGCCGGGGCCACCTACCTCACTTCAGAGACCTCACCAGCCCGTCTGCTCCATTGCCTACATATTGTCTCTTGTGCAATCTGTCATTCATACAAACTGCTTGGTGCTCTGGTTGCCTCCAGAGCATTCTTGCATTGTCCATACTCTGTTCCTGAACTTCTCCTTTTTCTCTCCTGCTTGGAACAACCTTTGTCTCTTCCCTCATCTGCTTCCCCATCAACGCCCCTCCACATACATACATACATACATACACACACACACACACACACACACGCGTGCCAGTACAGCATCCTCCATAAAGACTCTGCTGATCGTCTTGGCCAGGCCTGGATCCCGCCACCTGCCAGGACTCCCAGGCCCCGCAGTTCCCACATGCTGCACTGTCTGTGTGTGTGCACTTTTGGAAGTGAAGACGGAGCCTATGGCATGTTCCCCACAGCGTTCTCCACCAGAGATTCCCAATAACAGGGCATCCACTGAGGGATTGAGGGAGTGAGTGAAGAGATTTACTGCTTTATTAGAGGAAGGCTCATCTGTCATTTATTACCTCCTCCCAAATCTTCAGGACAGTTTTTCTTTAATAATTCACTGCAAATGTGCAGGAGGAGATGGCTGATGCTGGCTTCTGGCTAGAGGTAACTCAACATAACAAGCACGTGTGGGTCATGCCAGGCACTGGGTGAGTTTTCAGGACACACATACACACTTGAAAAATAAAATCTCTCCTTTTATAGTCTATGGAGCCTGCAACCGGGAATTGTATCCTCATCAGATCATATAATAATCTTAACTGTTTTTGCCAGAAATTGGCAACTCTGTAGTAAAACACGGTATTCTCACTGCAATGGTGACAGCCGTGTATCTATAAACAAGGGGTTAGGGACCGCTCTGGGGCCACGACGTAAATGGGCCTGAGGGAAGCAGAGACCATCAGGTCTGGAGGCAGCCTCTGGACAGGAATAATGGGGGGGTGCAGCAGCCCCATCTCAGGAATGAGGTGCTGTCTTCTCGTTATAGAAGCCGCCTCCACCTGCAGACACGTCTCTGACTTGTTTTCCGCTGATTTATTTTGCTCAGGGAGAAAAAGTTTACCTTGTAGTAGCAATGAAATAATTTTTATGTCCAAGCCATGCAGACCAGAATGCATTTCTCTCAAATTCATTTCCTCAAAGCAGTCTGTTCTAAACCAGAACACGTTACCAGGTATGCGGCTTAATGTCCTTTCCCTACAACTTGTGGAGGAAAATTCTCAAAGGAAATATTATGATGCCTGTTATGATTCCATTCCTTCCTGTTACATGAAAGTCCAGAACTTAAAGAGGCAAACTCACATAGCTTACAAAAACCCTCAACCAGGAATTAAGCCACACAGATTCTAGTCCTGGCTCTGCAATGAATTATCCATGTGACTCTGGCACTGTTTGGCCTCAGGGTCATGGTTCTCCCACCTGTAAAATGAGGTGATCGCAGAGGATGGTCCTGTGCTTTTTAAGAGTGCCACTGCTCTGCAATCTTCCAGTGGGCAGAGTTCCCAGAGCCCCCGTGGCTGCACACACAGCTTTTGCTGTCCTCAAGCAGCGCAGCCCAAGGTCACAATGGTGCCTGATAACATGCATTTTACATGCAATCAAATACTGGGTCAACCGGCAAGGCCCAGGTGTTTGGTCTGGCTCCCCACGAGCCATCCTCCCAGCCACAGAGCTGCAGGTGAAAGAGCATCACACTCAGCAGAGGCTCACGGGTGCATCCATGCAGCGAGGGAGGGCACCCCAGGGTGGACAGGTGGGGAACAGCAGAGACGGCAGAATGAAATTCCCTGAGCTTCAGTGCTCTCAGCCAGAATGCAACATTCTTTCCTCAACAGACACCTATTTATGTGCCATGCATACCCTGGGTGCTGCCATACAGAGATATTTAAAATCGTTTTGAAATCTATTTTCTCAGAGAATCATTTAACCTGAATCACGAAGGGAGAGTTGCAGTCAGTCAGGTGCAAACACGTAGGGGAGAGCTCCATAAAGATGGAAGGACGCAGAGGAGTAAGAGGGCGCTGGGCGTCAAAGACCCGGACACAGAGGAGTAAGAGGGCCCTGGGCATCAAAGACCCGGCCGGGGCCTCAGCACGAAGCCAGCTGTGCATCCACAGGGCAGAGACTCAGGTGCGAAGGAAGGACCAGTGTCCGTGCCCAGCCTGGGTTTCCTCCCGTGCTTCTGCAGAGCCACTGAGGGTCCTGCCTAGAGGAATGGCAAACAGATAATGCACCAAACGAATCCTGCCCAATGAAGAAGGCAGCCTGGGAAGCCGTTCGCATTTTAAGGAAAACACTATCCCCTGAAAGTCAGTCTTAGAAACCAACCAAATGAACAAAAATGACCCAAACCAGACCCCCGAAAGGACATGGGCATTGGGTGGTCTCTTTGCTTTCTCCTTTAGGCTGGCCATTCTTTTCTGTGCAACCTGGGATTAAGCCAGCTTTAGGTGTGAATGCCAATGCCATTTCCAACTGCAGTTAACTCTACTCAACTGCTTCTCAGGGTTCAAACGCGTTCTGTCATTCACAGCCTCCATTAGCAAGACCAGAGGGCACAGGGGTCCCCCAACACCATTGCCAGGTGTGTCCCGGGAAGGGGTTGAGAACATTACGGTGACTGTAAGAAATTTAAATTGCACATATTTACAAAAACAGAAAAATACTCAAATCAGTAAGTAGTGAAGAGGGCCTAGAGGCAGATCGGTTCTCAGAACCATTGTGGCAAGGGCTGCAGATAGGAGAATGAGAGGCCACCATGCCCACAAGGCCAACAGCCGACACAGCTCTTTAAACACATGAAGGCCCAAGGTGAAGACACCACCACAGAGGTGGGTTAGAAAGCGCGTGGTTATCAAACGTTGCCATTCATCACAGCTTCATTTGCGTGGACGCAGAGATGACTACGCTGTCACAGACAACATGGTGTGTATTTTCGATGCTTTTCTTACAGAATAGACATGATTCCTCACTCACAGAGGAGAACAGTGGGATATTTGTTTGAGTTTACACAGAGAGAAACAAATAGGGCTATCGTTCCCACTGAGGTGGGTCTCACCCCAGACGCCATTCACTTTTCTGAGGATTCAGGCTTTTCCTGGTTCTAAATTAAATCTTATTTCTGAGAATTTAAAATGGTGTTTCATAAGGAATGAAACTGACCCCACTGAGCACACAGGAGGAACGTGACTCCAGGAGGATGAAGCGAGATATGAAAAGAAGGAAACCAAACAAACTCACATGAAAATGTCTAAATTTCTTCAAAAGGCAGGAGTGAGCCATTTACCTGGGTCCAGGGCTAGCCACGTCCCCCCGGTGAGTGGCTTGAGAGATTTTGCTGTGGTGAAAGGTTCAGAAGCTCCGGTTTCTGGGTGAACTCCTTGAAGGCTGTAATGTGCAGGGCTGAGGGTCGGAGGCAGGGAGTGGGTGGGGGCTGCTCACCCTCAGATCCACTTGGCAGGGAGTGGGTGGGGGCTGCTCACCCTCAGATCCACTCGGCAGGGATTGGGTGGGGGCTCCTCACCCTCAGATCCACTTGGGTCTTTGGACCCAGGACGGATGCTGGGGGAGAAACACTGGGTGTTTTTGTACAAGACTCACCAAGTCCCTGTTACTGAGTCAGGGTGGGTCACAGCAAATATTTACTGGGTTAGCCTTACACACAGATCTGATTCTGAGATACCAAGAAGGATAGAAAGGAGAGAGAAAAGGACATCATGACTGTTTTCGAAGAAATCATAGCTTGGATATGATGGCTTGGTTTGCATGAGCAGAGAAACACAGGCAAGGAAAAGAGTCGCATGAGAAGGCGGTGGGGCTGTGTGCCAGGCCGGATGTAAGGGGCACACTCTGTAAGCGGAGCCTCCCTGACTCGGAGGAGGCTGCTCCCAAAAGGGCCCTCTCTAAAGGATTGTGCCAAGGGTGGCTCTGGTCAGCATGAAGGACCAGGGCCCAGGAGCCAGGATCCAGTGCTAGCATGGGTGCCTGTGTGCTGTGATCACACCCAGACAACAATAAGACGCTCTCAGGGAGTGAAGTGTGCTTTAAAATCACATCTTAAAAAATTTAAATAGGAGAAGCAAACTACAGAGTGATCTTCCAAAACACAGAAGAAAACTGCATCTATAGACTCCAAGATGTTAAGTGCAAAATAACGTACCTCTGAAATCCGTGACAGAAAATGAGACTTCTTTCTTAGAGGAGTTTTCTGAGAAGATGATGGAAAAACTAAAGACATCTTTCTTAGCTACTAAATGTTTTCTTAATGCATTCAAACTTCTCAGCCTGTACGAAAACCTAAAGACATTTTTTTTCAGAACTCAGAGAAGAAGTGTTTAAGATTCAAAGTAAAACTTTGTGTTGAAAAATGCATTTCTGTACACACACACACACACACACACACATATTCTATATCTGGAATAACATAATAATAGTCCCTGGAACTTTTCAAACAGAAGGAATGAGTGCAGCACTTTTCTTAAGATATTTCTACCCAACTGGATTGTAGAAAGTTCTGGATTTCCCTTTTCTCTTGACCCTTAACTAAAGGTTTATATGTCTCACCAAATGGAAAGGGTGTTTTAACCACTTTTTAGCCACTCTGTGCCATTCATTTTGATTATTTTAGAAACCCCAAACTGTTGTTTTATTTTTAATTATTAAATGGTGCTGAGACAGGTCAGATTCTGGCAAACAGGAAAAGATGATTTCACTGAAAGATTTTGCAGTTTGAGAAGTTACGATGGAAATGCTTCATAAATGGGCAGCAGAGTGGACCCAGAAGCTCAGGGAATTGTGAGTTCTGAGTGTGGGTCCTTTTCCTCATCCCTGCTCACAGGTAGGTCAGAGAGGACTTAGAAGTCAAGGGAAGTGTGAGTTCTGAGTGTGGGTCCCCGTCCATGCTCATGATTGGGTGGTCACAGTGGACCCAGAAGCCAAGGGAAGTGTGAGTTCTGAGTGTGGGTCTCCGTCCATGCTCATGGGCGGGTGGTCACAGTGGACCCAGAAGCCAAGGGAAGTTTGAGTTCTGAGTGTGGGTCCTTGTCCATGCTCATGGGTGGGTGGTCACAGTGGACCCAGGGGTCAGGGCAGACCTAGAAGTCAAGGAAAATGTGAGTTCCCAGTGTGGGTCCTTGTCTATGCTCACAGGTGGATGGGGGCTGTGGGATGAGGAGGAGGACAAGACAAGATCATGTCTAGCCTTGAGGGCCAGTGGTGACATCGTTTAGGGAATAAAGCCAGATTCTTTTTCTATGAACAGGGCATGTCTGCCAGCCGGCAGCCCAGGGTGAGCCCGTGTAAGCATGTGTGTTGATGAGTGCCTGAGTGTGTGTGTTTGTGTGAACGTGTGCCTGTGAGGGAGACAGAGAGAAGGACAGAGACACAGCAGCCACCTGAATGACCACACCAAGATCAACTTAACTCCCTGGGCGACAAGGCCCTCAGCGCTGAGCGACACAAATGATGGAACCGTACATGTGATGTCATCACGGTAGCTTCACCCTTCTCCTTTCTTCTCTTCCCTGTGCATTGCACCTGACTCATCAAGTTCTAAATAACAGGCAGCTACCGAACCCATCATCGAGTGAAATAATATATTTGTAAAAGTGCTAAATCCTTGGGAAAATCTAGAATTTTCCCTGGAACAAAATTCAATAAATTCTCATTCCCTCATAAAATGGAATGTAAGAAGTAGCTCAAAGCGATCGTTAGGTTTTTGCTTTCTACATTAAAGTGTGGACTGATCCTTCTCACTTGGCCTACAGCACAAAGTTAATAGGAAAAAGGAGGCACCACAGTGAGGACTCATGGATGTTTATCAGCACCTCCTAAAGAAATGAAGACACCCAGAGGGTCCTGCCCAGACCTGTGCTGCCTGGAACCAGGGTCCCAATGGGGATCATCATGGAAAATGCAGCCAGCACTTGTGCCCCATGGGGCCAGGCTGGGGGAACAGGGGCCTGAGCCCTCCAGTGGAGGCTGAATGTGCAGGGCAGACGGTCTGCCATGTGGACCCACCTGGCTTGGACACTCCCACACCCACTCCAGCGGCTCAGCCTTCCCGGAATTGCTTCTCTTAATCTGTTTCCCATTCCTTTCCTTTTTAATCGAATCAGGCCTGACAGGATACACACTTCCAAATGAAATAAATCGTGGTATTTGAGGACTATTAGGCTTTTCACCTACCTCTGAAAAAAGTCTCTACAGAAACAAAAACAGAAACCCACGGAGGCTGGTTAGAGGAAGCAGCCCTTTCATTTCAGGGTGGTGCTGACAGCCGGGGCATCGATTTGCAGGGGCAGGGGAGGCACCACGGCCTCGGAGGGGCCTCTCTGTGGCCTGGGCCGGAGGTTGAGTGGAATGAATGGCTCGGTTATAAACTGGTTGGAATGAATCAATTGAGTTGAACAAAGAGAGGATCATGTGCTGGGAGAGTGGGAGCCAATAGGTTTAAAGGATGTGCACCTTGAAAACTACAGCCGCTGTAAGCTCTTGCAGTCATGAAACTGAAGAGCAGCTGATCTGCATGAAAGTGAACGGAGGCCGAGCAGCGGTTGGGTGATGAGAAACAAAGGCTGTGGGTGCTGATGGAGCACATCAATCTCCCAGGAGCAGCCAAACGCTCCCTCGTCACATGGGTAAGGAAACGCAGGGGGCCGTGCACGCGCTGGGCTGACAATTAGCTGATGCCGTGGCACACCCCAGCCTGTCTCTCCATGCAAGCATTATTTTGCTAATTAAGTTGTACACACTTTGAGGTCAAAGGCTCTTAGATTGTTTTATGGGGTGGGCACAAGAATAATAGAATATCACCTACGTTAATTAAGGATACTATTATAAGTAACATATCAACATTAACAAATGTTTATTGTTGACTTATCTAGCAAATGATCATTCCAAACAATAAATATGTTGAACTTTGACTTGTGACAGTTTCAGCTAACTAATCGCGGTCAAAGTCTAAAATGAAGAAATTACATTTCTAACACGTTATTTGTATCCTACGGCTACCTCCCAGCTGCAGGCAGCACAACGAAAGCGTGAGACTGAGTCCCTCTCGCCTCCCATGGGGTCATGACGTGGCTTTTTTTTTTTTTTTTTTTTTTTTTTTTTTTTTTTTGAGATGGAGTCTCTCTCTGTCGCCCAGGCTGGAGTGCAGTGGTGTGATTGGCTCCCTGCAACCTCTGCCTCCGGGGTTCAAATAATTATCCTGCCTCAGCCTCCCAAGAAGCTGGGATTACTGGTGCATGCCACCACACCTGGCTGATTTTTGTATGTTTAGTAGAGACAGGGGTTTCACCATCTTGGTCAGGCTGGTCTCAAACTTCTTGAACTCAGGTGATCCACCCACCTTGGCCTCCCAAAGTGCTGGGTTTACAGGTGTGAGCCACCATGCCTGGCCATGACATTGCTCTGGTAGAGTCTCCAGAGGCAGCTTCTCCTCCATGCCTAAGTAGAGGAGGAGTTTCCGGTTTTGAGTCATCTCTTAAATATGACCACTAATTGCCTATTCTTCCACAGCTATCTTTGGGACTTGATTGGATCCCGAAGCTAACATAATAATAAAGCTGCTATCCAAAACTCTCAGACTTAAACTCTGGGACCACCAAAACCACCTCATCATTCTCTTTGAGTGATTTTATAAGAGATTAAAGTTACGCATTTCATTCAAAAATGAATTTTTAATATAAATGCATTAAATTATTTAAATAATCATATATTTTTCTCTGAAAAAAACTGAGAACAGGATTTTCCTGCCAAGAGTGTAAGGACCCCTGGCGGGGGGTGGGCAAAGCTGGTGACAGCCCAGCCGTGGGTTGTGACGGGGATGAGGGGCCGGCAGGGGGGGTCAGGTGAAACAGAAGTCTCACCCTTGCTGAGGGGGAAATGCCACCCACCCTGTGCTCCCACTGCTTTCCAGATTAATGAAGTTCGAATAGGAAAATATTAAAGTTGCCAGTGCGTATACAGTGACAGTTCTAAACAGAGCAGCTTAAATGTTTGCTTGTCACATATGCCTTTCGATTCACAGCCTAGTTTTAAAGGCTCTGAGCAGATGGCACTTTGCTTATAATATCATTTATCTTCAAATATAGGGTAAAGGGATGCCTCAAAACATGATTATTTTAAGTAAAACAACATAACCAAAAAGAAATCTTCGTGCCGTTCTGTTGTCTGGGCAGGAGGATGTGAGGGAGCTGCGGTCAGTGCTGATTCAGATTTGTGGACATAAACAGCCAGTGGGGGCCTGGCGGGTCCAGTCCTGGTGAAGCCTGTGGGTGGTTCTGACCACCCTGTCCCACCACCAGCCTCACACCTCCAGGCACGCTCAGCCTGGCTGCACCCTTGGCCAGGGATGGGACCCTAGTGGGAGCTGTGGCCTTGGGCAGGGCTGGGCAGGGTCAGGGACATCCTTGTTGCTGCCCTGACCTCTCCTGCTGTTCCCTGACCTGGTTCAGGTGGGTCCTACTTGGAGCTCCGGACCTTGGGCTGGGCAGCAAAGGGCTGGAGATCCTGAACTGCCGTTCTTCCAGACAACACTCAGGGACGGCTCCGAGGGCAGGTGCGTTTCTCTGAGACCTGCACCCATGGAAACGGAATGTACACTAGGGCCTGGAAAACATCCCTGTGTCTGGAGAGCAGCAGGCCCAGTGGGGTCCCTCCTACCCTAAACCCCTGGCCTCCTGACCCTCAGGTCACACACACTCAGCACCCATCCACCCCCCTCCTGCCAAAAATAGAAAAATAACTAAGGGCGATTGCTCATTAAACATGAAGGGAACTCCTAGTGTACTGGCTCGGTCTGAGAGGGGAATGGTGACTTAGGTTAGCACTGACTCAACCCCGACCCTGCCTCATCACTGACATCACGATGCCTTTTATACGCCCTCCTGGTTTTTCTACTCCTGCTACCTAAGCTGAGAGAGGGAGAGCTCTTTCAAAACATTTTAAAGTAAAAAAGTAGTAATGATTACAAACTAAAACATTTTCACAAAGAATACAATTGTATATATTGGAAAATAAGTCATGTTACTTCTTCAGTGCCTTTTGCAGGTGATCAGTGACTATCTGAGGCTGGTGATGCAGTGCAGGGGTAAGAGAATTTCCCAAGATGGTTGTCAGTAACGAAAGGCAGATTTATTAGAGAAAGTAGGAAAATATATTGCAGGAAAGCAACGAGCAGGTCAGCAAGAGAGGAGCTGGCTGCCAGGGACAAAGGCTTACTGGGGATTTTATAGGACGGTGCTTGTACCAGAGACAGCTACAAGCATTGCTGATGATGGCCAGGCTGCCGTGAGCTACCCTGCATTTTTCTATCAGCTGAGGCATCTGATGATACATCAAATTGTTTGATGATAAACTTGGCACGGAAGATTGTAGTGATGTGAGTTATCTGCACAGGAGCCCTGGACCATGAAGAAAGGCAGACTTAGAGTTTATCTGCTTCTTCTTTCTCTTATCCTTGGTCCCACCAGCCTGACTCGTTTTCCCTAATTAGGCCTCCATAGTACCCCTTAACCCAGACCCAAGATCAATAATGTCTGTGTGTCCCTCTCTGTGGTTCTTTACACACATAGGGGCATCTGTATTCACGTGATGTTTGAATAAACAGACATCACTACAATACCCTCAGCAACGTGTCTTAGAGAGCATCTACCTCGTAGACCTGCCTAAGGTTTTATGTGGACACAAAGTATTCCGTTGTGATGGTGCCCCGCAGTTCACCTAACTTGACGGGCATTCAGGATGTCCGCAGCAAGTTTTGCTCTCCAGAAATGCTGCAATGAACATCCTTGTTCAAAATCCAATTTGCTGCCTGTACACACGTGTGTACAAATGTATGAGCTGTTTGCTAAGATGGACTTGTTGGGCTAGAACTACACGGATTTCAGAATTTGATAGTGTTAGATTGCTCACCACATAGCAATCGCCTCTACAGTTAGGTAGGTGTCTCTGAGAGATTTTAAAAATAATACAATTGATGACTCCACTATTAAAGAAGCGATGATTTCAGAAAGAAAGAAATGTGTTTTTTTTTAAGACTGTTTACTGAAGTCTTTGCTAACATCAAGAAATTGCTATGGAAAGAAAACAAAGCAGTGCACATTAAGGTGCTGGCTACTCTTGGTCAAAAGTCACTATCAAAAAGCCAAATGAAATCAGAGATGAGTTTCCACTGTGAATTTGCAGCTAATGCCACAGGGCTGTGCGGCTCCTGTTCCTCAGCTTGTAGGAGTGCGTGCTCAGTTGAAGTTCCACGATATTTTCTTGCACAAGACACAGTAACAGAAAGCCTTGTTATGATACCTAATTAAATGTGAACAAGCCGTTTTGGACGTTAGCAACTTATGACATATCTGCTTCCGTATATTAAATACAAGTTGTCATGTGCGGGTGTGGAATTGCTGATCCGAAGCTTTTCTGTTAAGAAATAAAAACTCTGCATTTTGTCAGACAGGGTGGTGAGTGTGGGGTCCCAAGAAGGGAGCCGTGGAGCTCTGAATACTGATAATGATGCAGTGACAGACATCAGAATTCCAGAGGTGGATACTCATTACCAGTCCTTCTACGGTGCAAGGACAGTCCTTCTACAGGTCAGGACACACTCCGTGACATGCACGGCACATCTCACCTGCAGTGTTTAATCCGCAGGGGTTCTTGAGGGCTGGTGAAAAATAACTGGAAGGAGAGAGAGGCAGGCGGGAGGGAGAGGAAAGCAGCCCTGCCCTCCTCCTTGCTCTGGCCTGTCCCATGCTGGGGAGCATGCCCTGCTTCACACACCCCACATGGAGGAAGCCCAAGGCCCACTGGCCGCACCTCCTGGATGTCTTCCATGATCCCCCTGGGCCAGCCCTTCCTATCACCCCCTCCCCAATCTGCAGGCATGCACACTGTCATCTGGCTCAGCCAGGTCTCCCAGATGCTCCTCCCTATTCTTGCACCTTGACTGTCCTTTCTCGCAGGGCCACTGCGGATCTCATCATAGTGCACATCTATCTCTGTGAGGTAAGCTGAGGTGGGCCTTCATCCCATAGGACCGGGGTCCTGACCAGAAAAGGGGACTGTGGCGTAGACACACACAGAGGGATGACCCTGTGAGGACACCAGGAGAAGACGCCTTCTACGAGCCCAGGAGACATGCCTCAGGAGAAACCAAACGTGATGACATCTTGACCTTGGACTTCCAGCCTCCAGGACTGTGAGAAAATGCATTTGCGACGGTTAAGCTGCCTGGTCTGTGGCCTTTCGTTATGACAGCCCCAGAAAATGAACACAGTGGCTCTTTACTCCTGGAACAATCTCATTTCTTGTGCCTCAGAGTCTGTGTCCTTGTTCTTTGTGCTTAAAACTGTGTCATCCAAGTGGAGACTACCGGCCACAGGTCAGGACACACTCCGTGACATGCACGGCACATCTCACCTTCAGCGTTTAATTCTGACGACATGTCAGCCAAAGGCCAGGACACACTCCATGATACACTCAGCACATCTCACATAAAAGTGTCACATGGACATTTAAAATTCTCGGTAGAGCATCCTTTCCTTCTGATGTAGCTTTCTTCAACCTGTGATGTTGGTCAATTTGTGCAGGAATTTCCCCCTGGTATTTGTTTAAATGCCCCCAGAAACTGGTCAGGAAGGAAGGGGTCTGACGGGAATGCAGACAGCCTTAGCTGGGGGGACGTCGCCGGGAGCCGGAGTCCACAGAGTCATCTGTCCTCGGGCCACTTCAGATTCAGCCTGCGTGGACAAGCAGGAGCGTCCATAGCATTGAGGCCTTTGTCCCAAATTCAGTAGTGACAGTTTTGTGTTCAAGGCATAGAATGGTATGGGAAGGCTGGCAGGCTACTCACTGGGCGTTTCCATAGCCAGTGAAGGGGAGGAACTGGGGGTCCAAATCCACGGATCGGACACTTGATATGTTCACAATCAACTGGACTGCTAACAAAGTCTATCTAAAGTAAACACCTTCTCTGCTTGGCTCCTGAAGGGCTACAAACATTTTTTCTAAAAACAAAAAAGAAATGAATGAATGAATGTCATCGATAACAGCACAGTGGACTCTCAGGATAAAAACGGCCAAAATATGTGCTAGGGTGCATCCAGGACAGCATGGAAGTCTTCTGATCTCAAGGTTCTGTGTTAGTTAGGCTATTCTAGTTAGTATGCCTCATAAGACGTGCAGACCTATTCATGCACAAACTTCTGGGCTCACAGAGCTGGGTTTAATAGCTCCTGTGTCTCTTCCAGCCTCTCTCCAGTCCCGGGCCTTCCTATCCTCCAGGTGCTAGTCCTGAAACCTTGAGTTCTGGAAGACTCTTCCCTCTCCAGAAGGAGGGATTTGATATCACTTACTCGTGAGGGAACTCATCAGCACACACGCGCCAACTCCCTCAGGTGTTTCTAAGCCTTTTATCTCTAATTACGGAACAAACGGCTTTGTCTACTGTTGAAGGCTGTGAGGGCCCCGAGGAGAGGAAAAGCCAGGGATTTCTGACCTGCAAGGGGTCTTGGCAACAATCCCTACCCAGCTCTTCATTTTCCAGATGAGCAAAAGCTGAGTCTGGGGAGACTAGGACTTGTCAAGGCCACCATGTCTAGCCTTGAGGGCAAACCACTTGGCTATTGTGCGACGGTCAAGGTGGGTGAGGAGGCCTGGAGACTGCAAAACAGGACCACAAACCACCTCCTGGAGCTCTTTCATCTTCTCTTTCTCATTTTTGTCATTGTCTCCATATAGTAAAGGGATAAAAATATAACTCAAAACAATAATCTGAGATACAAAGTAGATTATTTTTCTTATCGGATATAATTTAGAATTACTTCTTTTCAAAACAACCTGTGATATTGTTTTTCAAGACAATTTAATGGCAAACTCACAGATGATAAAATTCGTACGAAAGATGCCAAAATTCATTCATTTTTAATATATTTGACTCTTCCAACCATAGCTACAAATGTGTCAGCTTCAATATAGTAATACTGCCTTCTTTACAATACTAACCTGAGACTCACTGCAGAAGCAAAGAAGGAAAAAGGTTAAATTAAATGAAAAATTACTTTAAATTTATATGGTAGTTGTATTGAGGAAATAAAACAAAAATAATGCATTTCTTGAAATTTCCTTTAAAGAATGAATTACGGAATTGCATAGTGTCTCTTGTGGACAGGGAGGTGGCCATACAGGAATACTGTCCCACTCCACAGGGTTTCCCAAAGTATGCACCATGGAACACCAGCTCCTTGGAATGGCAGTGGGCATTGCACAGAGAAATGATTCTTCAGCCAAAAACCCTCAGGAAAACCTAAACCTTCCTCTACTAATCAATTTCTTGGAGCCTTTAATATTTTAATCTGATGTTATATATCTTGTTTGGGTTTGTCATATAAATTTCCTTTTTTTGATTATTTTTAGAACACTTATCATTTTGTTCAGATTTAATTCCAAAGAGTATTTCTCAAACCATATTCTGTACACTTTTACTACATGTATTCTTTACATGGAAATATAGATTAAGCATCATGTCTTGCTGTGAAATTGAAAGCTTTTGAAATTCATGCTTAAAATAGCAAACTGTTTCATATATTAATTGAAGTAATGTGCTATGTAGCGAATTCATTCTCTTGCAAACTGGCAGGTAGAAAACATAATCTCTTCTGAGGCTCACTGGAGCCTACACAATGTGTATGCCTGTTCTGTGTCCTGGACGCTGATTTTTCTCTCTTACTTGGTCTTTAATTGAACACAGGTCAGGCCTTTAAAACTGTACATGCATGACCCATAACCAGTTGCACTTTCTCCCACTAAGAATGTGTGTGAGCGACGTGTGCGGGAGACAAAGGCAACGACCACATTCCGGGGGATGCGTGGGGGACAAACGCAACAGCCACATTCCAGGGAATGGTGGATCGGACTTGCCTTATTCTCAGTCAGTATCTAGAATCATTACCAATCAACACCCCAATCGATCAATCCTATCGAAGAGATTCTGAAATGAAACTAAAAGTAAGGTACATTTGAGACGATTAGAGAAATGGGTCAAGCATATTTACGTCTTTTAGCCCAGGTTTTGTGAGCAGCAGGAACGGGACAGGCTCAGAGCTGAGGGAGGGAGGGTCATGGGCTTCAGGATGAGCAGACGTCCCAGGGTAGGGATGGGGTCTTCATGCCACACAGCAAAGGTGAGGCCTGTGGGTGGGAAGCAGATGTGGCCCCGAGCCACGTGCATCCTGGAGCTCCGTTTCATGTGAAGCCACCGCGTGTAAGGTGACACAGCTCCACACCTGCATGGGGAGGGAGTCCTTGCCATGAGTTCTCAGGGCAGTTGGGATGAACAGAGATGTGTGGGTCATGGGCCCCCAGTACCAGACATGCCTCCTCCTGGGTTTTGTGCAGCAAGAACAGAAGTCTGCAATGAGAGTGTCCGTTTAGCAGATGGTTCCCTCACCGCCAGCAGCCTCGGGCAGTCAGGTCACTTCTTGTAGCCTCTGTTTCTGTACCCACAAAAACAGACGCCAGCTGCCCTGCGTAGCGAGTGAGGATACACTTCCTCCTGGAAAGAATGGGCTCTGCAGAACCACCCAGCCCCACCGTGGACTCTGAGCACCCTCTCACCAGTGGCGCAGCTAAGAGCAGAGTGTCCCCAAGCCTCAGCTGTTCTCAGCATTGACAAGGTCACACAGCAAGGAGCAGAGCTCACATCAGATGCTCAGTAGTGACCATTTTCTTCCTTCTACTGCAAACTATCCACTTTAGGGGTCATTACCATTGATTCAGTCACTAATTTATTCATTAGGAGCTTATTAAACAATCTCTAAATATGTGTAGACAGTGAGAGTGCTATAGAAATAAAGAGGCAGAGGCAAAGAGCAGGAGCAAAGATCCATGTGTAGTTGTGTGTGTGCATGTATACACAGAAACATGCATGTATGTGTAGGTGTGCATGCACATGTACACACAGAAACATGCATGCACATGTGAGCATATGTGTGCATGTATACATGAAAACATGCATGTTTGAGTGTGTGCATGTATACATGGAAACATTCATGTATGTGTAGGTGTCTGTGAATGTGCAAACATGTGGGTGCATGTGTGTATACACATCTGTGCATGTGTGACAGAATGCATGCATGGGTATGTGTGTGTGTGCAATGCATGTGCGTGAGGGTGCATATGTGCAGATGAGAAAGTGTGTGAATGTGTGCATGTGTGTGCCTCTGGGGGGGTGTGAGAACGTGTGTGCATGTACGTGTATATGCATGTGTAGGTGCATGCAAGTGGGTGCATGTGTGTATATATGCACGCACATGTGTTTGAGAGTGCATGCATGTGTATGTGTGTATGTGTGCACACATGCTTGTACATGAGGGCACATGTGTGGATGTGAATGATCATGAAAGTGTATATGTGCATGCCTGTGTGGGATGCACATGTGTACATCAGGGAGTATGTGTGTGCATGTATGTGTGGGGTGTGCCTGTGTGGGATGCGCATGTGTATGTGAGGGAGTGTGTGTGTGCATGTGTGTGGGGTGCGCCTGTGTGTATGCATGTATGTGCACACATATGCATGCACACACATGTATGTGTGCATGTCTGTGTGCATATGTGCAGCACACATGTCCATGTGTGCATGTAGCGTTTCACATGTATATTGTATACACACATATTTGCATGTGCACATCTGTATGTGCACATATGCATGTATGTGTGCCACATGCTTATATGCCTGTGTAGATGCATGCACGCTTGTGTTTGTGTGTGCACACATGTATTGTGTATGCATGTGCCTATGCTTGTGTTTGTGTATATGTGTATGTGTGTGCACATGTGTTGTGCTTTGTGTTTATGTGTGCACATGTTTTGTGTTCATGTGCATTCTGTGTGCGTGTGTGGAGGTGGTGGCTGAGGTGACAGACTTTACATAGAAATACACACATACTTATGTCTAGTAAAATGGTGGAAATTATATACGATTTCTCCTGTGTTTTTACTTTGGTAGTGACAATATTTATGCTTTAAGCAGCCTTTTACTTCAGGCCCCGTCCCTGACTCTCTGATTAAAGGCCTTGTCCAATTGCTTTGCCCTCTGAGGGTGTCAGCAGAGGTGGTGGACATTCAGGCTGGGAGCTGCATCCTGTTGAACTCCCAGAGTCCAGTGGACCTGCCCACCTGGAAGGGCTGAGCCTCCACAGAGAAAAAGATGCTTGTCAGGCCTGCCCAGGATCTGGGTCCCAGGTGGCAGCCTCCTCCTGCAGGGCGTTCTGCTCGGGACCCGGGACCTGGGGCCGAACTGCAAAGAGGCTGGAGGCAGCGACAAGGTGGGTGCAGCCAGCCCTCGACCGTCCTGACCCTGTGCTCCCTCCCTTGGTCCCAGCCCCCACCAGCTTCGAGAGCAAGCTTGTCTAGCCTGCAGCCTGTGGGCCACATGCAGCCCAGGATGGCTCAGAATGTCCAACCCAAATTCATAAACTTTCTTAAAACATTGTGAGACTATTTTGTGATTTCTTTTTAGCTTATCAGCTATCATTAGTGTTAGTTTATTTTATGAGTGGCCCAAGACGGTTCTTCTTTTTCTGATGTGGCCCAGGGAAGCCAAAAGATCAGACACCCCAGATCTAAAGGTTTTCATTTCTGTTTCTTCTCTTAAATCCACCTCCCTGCTCATCTGTGTGTGGGCTGCTTGGTCCTCTGCAGGATCTCTCAGCTGTGGGTCCAGTTATTTGCTCGCCTCTACACCCCTAAACACACACATTCCCCAAAGCCCTGTGGCGAGAGCATCAGCCTCTGTTAGGAAGAGAAAAGCAAACAAAATCCAGGGAAACAGATGAAATTTCCTTGAAAGTAACATAATCCAGGTCTGGCCCTCTCTCGTCTTCCTCGCCTCTCGGTTTTCAGACCCAGCCAGTCAGCTACATTGACTGAACATGAGTGAGATGGACACACAGATCACATGGCTGAAAACTGCCCCATCACTTGAGGTATCACCACGCAAGGCAGCAGGAAGAAACCGGATGAGAAAGAAGAACTAAGAAGATGTTGAGAAAATGAGAAAAGATTCATCCACACAGACCAACAAAACTCCAAAAGAAACCCCACACTTTATACTGAAATCTTCTCTAATGAGGAATTCACTGCTTTGTATGTGTCCATCCTGAACTCCAGACAAGGGTGGTGGGAAGAGAAACCTACAGGCTTCCTCTGTGCACTCCTGGGGCGTGCCGCAGTGTGAGTCCCCAGTGGGCTTAGGGAACAGCCCAGAACCAGGTGCTGTGTGTGCAGGGTGTTACGTGAGCACAGTGTTATGAAGCCCTGATGGAATTCTTCAATGTATCCTGCCATCCCCCAACTCCCCTGACTCCCTGCAACTTCTCTTCCGACTTGCTCATTTCGTAACTGTGAATCCATCCCTATTTGAAGATTCATCTCAAGAAGGACAGTGAGGCAGAAGTCAGGTTACTGGGCTGTGAGGAGCAGTTGGGAATGAAGAGTTTCTTATTTAGTTCTCTTAAATTACGTTAAACTATAATATGTGACTTCTACCTGTCAGAAAAACTATACACCTTTGTTAGAATGATGATTTTCAAATGGTTACATATTGATAAATCAACATCTCTACCTCTCCCACAGCCGTCTCTGGCTTCCCTCTTTAGGAATTACAGGCTCCCTACCCCCATGGACCAACACGTTTAATCAGATGTTAAAGACTTAAGACTTTTTATTTTAAAATTGTACCTGTTGCTTCTTTCTCTTTCTTGTGAATATCTTTAATCAAGGTTTCCCCTACACTAAAGACACCCATGCATTAGCAGGTGCGGGACGTGGGGCACTGCCGCCATTGGAAGGAGGAAGAGAGCTTGGAGGCCACTCTGACCTTTGAGAATCACCTTCAACAAAGGCGGTCTTCTCAGCCACCGGAGGGAGCTCTGTGGCCTCCGAGGTCATGCACAGAGCGTGAGTGGGGGTGGGAGTGGGGGGAGACATACACTTACATCCTCTTCCTGCCTTCCAGGGAGCTAAAGACCCCTTTTCTTGTTGGAATAACAATATGTTGCTCATGGAAGGAAAAATTCGAACATCCTCATCCCTAATGCCTGGAACAGTGCTGGGCTATTACAGCTGGGTATGACAGACACATGGGAGTGAAAACTTGATGGGAAATGCCATTTCTAATGCTGGAAAAAGGCACATCTGTGTGTTGTGTAAAAGGGTAGTTAATGGTGGAGCAGAACATCCAAAAATAGACTTAATTATAGGAGAACAGTGAAGGTAGAAATGATTGAAGGGCAAAAGACTTTTTTTTTTTTTTTTTGAGATGGAGTCTCTCTGTGTTACTGAGGCTAGAATGCAGTGGCGTGATCTTGGGTCACTGCAACCTCCGCCTCCTCGGTTCAAGAAATTCTCTCTGCCTCAGCCTCCCGAGTAGCTGGGATTATAGGCATCCACCACCACGCTCAGCTAATTTTTATATTTTCAGTAGAGAGGGGTTTTCACCATGTTGGCCAGGCTGGTCTCAAACCGCTGACCTCAAGTTATACACTTGCCTTGGCCTCCCAAAGTGTGGGGATTACAGGTGTAAACACATTTGCCTGGCTGCAAATGACTTTTTTAAAAACCTTTTTTGGTCAAGGCTGACACTGCAGTGATTTTAAACGTTATCAAATAAAAGACGTGTCCACTGCCAGCTGCTGCATACTGCAATCTCGCCTGCAAGAGACCAGGTACTCTTCAATACACACAATCCCACTCCACCAAGAGACCAGGTGCTCTCCAATACACACAATATCGCTCCACCAAGAGACCAGGCACTCTTCAATACACACAATCCCACTCCACCAACACACCAGGCGCTCTCCAATACACACAATCCCGCTCCACCAAGACACCAGGCGCTCTCCAATACACACAATCCCACTCCACCAAACACTCTCCAATACACACAATCCCATTCCACCAAGCCACCAGGCGCTCTCCAATACACACAACCCCACTCCACCAGGACACCAGGCACTCTCCAATACACACAACCCCACTCCACCAAGAGACCAGGCACTCTCCAATACACACAATCCCACTCCACCAAGACACTAGGCGCTCTCCAATACACACAACCCCACTCCACCAAACACTCTCCAATACACACAATCCCACTCCACCAAGACACCAGGCACTCTCCAATACACACAATCCCTCTCCACTAAGACACCAGGCACTCTCCAATACACACAATCCTACTCCATCAAGACACCAGGCACTCTCCAATACATCCTATCAGATTATTTTACATGTCTCCACCTAAAGCTGTTCTTACAAAGAAGCATGCGATGCCTTTCAATATTGTGCGTTTCAGGGTTAAGCTGCCATCCACCTCTGTGGATAATAACTCACCAAAGACAGTGAGAGGTATACTTGGAAATTACTTGTATTTGGAGATCAAATTTTGCTTTGATTGATTTTTTTTCTCTTAAGTATTTCTTCCCTAGCTATTCCAGGATCAGAAAGTGACAGAACGGTTGGCGGTGAATTGCAGTGGTTTAATGCCTTATTTTAAATTTATGTTTACCGTTTTATCTTCTTGTTTTTTATTCTTTATCTGAGGTGAATGCTTTACCAGCCATTAGGTGTTACTAGTGGAGCTGCAATCAATGACGGTAATGTGAGCAGCATCAAATACGGACCTGCTTTTATCAGGGAGCAGAGTAGAATGTATAGACCAGCTGCGTGCTGAAATTCACTTTGCTAAAATGCTGGCCTTTTCACTCTCCTTCCTGGAAGCATGGGTGATGCTTTTTCTCTCCTACATAGAGCTACTGACTAGGGTCAAGGCCATGCTAATTGACATGGCTGACATCAAGTTTCTTGCCTCTCAGAAGCAGAACATTCCATGCACGAAAAACAGTGAGAAACTGAGGAATAGGAACAGCCTGGGGGCAGAGGAGGCGAGCACCCCTGGGCTCCAAAATCTTGTCTCCTTTGCTGCTTCTCCCGTGGGCTGGTCTTTGTCCCAGAAGCCAGAAGGCAGCCACAGGTATTTACATATTCAGGTAACACATTTTGTGTTGCAGTGATTTCTTCTTCTCAAGGCAACAAATCCAAATGGTGTTTCAGTAGAGTATTTTCAGTTCCTTTTGATTCCTCCAAGTATTTTTATTTCAAAGGAAAACAGTCCTACTTTTCAACAAACCAAGGGCCTGGCCTAGACTAGAATCTGCAGGACTGTGTTGCTTTCTGAGGTAATTGAGGGATCTGAAGCCTGATTTCTCAGGTATTTTTATCTTCTTCCTGTATATGAGGTTAAAGATCTCACTCCATTAAATAAACACACATTGACGTGCTCATCAGAAAGACAACACTGGCCTTACAGCAGGAGACTGATGGGGAACAGAAGAATCACACCCTTCTCCTCTCCAGGGACACCACAGTGGAAAATGGCAGGAAGCGGGTTTTTGTTGGGACAAAGGGTATTCCCGGGGCCTCCTGACATGGCTTTATGTGTTCCCCTCTCCATGTGCCCAGTCCAGAGTGAAGAGGAGCTACACCCCACAGAAAAAGTTTAGGAATTTTATTTCATCGAATGGATATCAAAATTATTTCCATCATAACAGACATTGTTTCCAGAAAATATGACCTTTTCCTGTGGATTCCTTTATGGGTGCTTCCTCTACGCCGTGTCCCAGGTTCTTGTACAGACGCACAGCTCAGCACCACGCCCCAATCTGCCTCGGACCTGCCCACAGGAGCCTCCTTTCATGGCCTTGACCTCAGCTCCACCTTGTTGGAGGAAGCAAAGACTCTGAAGGAGGAAGAGACACGTGTGTTCCACCCCTGGGGCCTCAAATCCTCATGCGTCCCATTTCCTGGAATTTCCTTGCCTGTGAAGGTGTGTCTCTCCCAGTGATGGCTCATCCAAATCTTGATTTGCAGCTCGTTTGGCACAGTCTTCTCACAGCATGTGTTTTCTGCACATTGTGTTTTGAACCTGGTTTCCTAATTTAGCCTTTGAGAGGTCCCGATGTGGAGAATTAATCTTGTGACTTGATGGAGACAGTGTTTGGAAATCAATCCCGTGGCCTGGTCTGTCAGGTGGAGAGCAGGTGATGTGCAGAGCTGTGTCTCACCTGAGGATGGGAGGATGGGCGGCCGTGGGCCATTTGGAGTGTGGATTAACCACTAAACAGGGATGCCTTTGCGGGCTCTGTTTGGCATAGATTTTTTCAAAATAAAATGTAATCTTCTCCTTTGTTTATACATAAGACATTTGGCTCAGAAGATTGTGAAGTTGAAGCTTAGTTAAAGCTCTGTTTCCTGCAGGCAGCACAGAATTCAGACCTTTGTCTGATTTATCCTCCACTTGTGGGGGGACCAGCCTGGGACACACAGCAGAGTCAGCTCCTGATGGCGTGAAGGCTGCAGGGGCTGAAGGAAGAGTTCCTGGCCTCCGTTCTTTCTCATCATGAAAAATACCGTATCCAGAGTCGTTAACGTTCTACAGTGTGTGAAGGCCTAAGTAAGACACAGGTCTCTTTAGGAAACACGACCTGGTGGCTTGTGCTCACATTAGGGCGGAAATGACAGATAGGAGATGCTGGAAGGCTGAGGTGAGCCACAGCTCTGTCTGGGGCTCCACTTTGTGTGGGCTGCCTTCTGTCCCCTGGGGTTCCAGTTTCTCCATAGCAGAGACTCTAGTTTAATGGGTTATCTTTCTATGACTGTTCAAAGTGAAGATTTTAGGAACTTAAGGGAGTTTTCTGTTTTAGAGGAGAGGTGAGAAAATCAAGGGGGATGCAGAAAAGGAACGCTGGGCTCCTAAACCCAAGCTGCCTGCTTGCAGCTTCAGGGCCGACCCCACACCAAGCTTTGGTCTGAAAAGCCCAATCTGCTCCTCAAAGATAATGGAAGAATGCATTTACTCAGGAAAAACTGCCCTGACTAAATGTGTATTAATTTTCTCTGGAAAGGGGAGTGTGAATATGTTTATATCCTTCTTGGTCAGAATCCTTCAGCCAGGGCCTGCGCTGGCCGACAGCAAAACACGCGGGCCTTCAGTCAGGACGCCGACAAGAACTTGCAGGAAGCTGTGAGAAGAACGTTCAGGAGAAGCACGGGCTTTGGGCACAGCCAGGAGTCACAGGAGACTTTCAGGTTCAGGTCCCAGTTTTGCTAAATTCAGTGTCATTTCAGGGCAAGACTTTCCTTTTCTGTAAAATGGGAATAATAGTGTCTCCTTCCTGGGGTCACAGTGAGGATTCAGTGAAGATGTGTGCAAGGAGGTGCTTGGCACATGCCACGTAACCATCACATATGAGATCCTTTTCCCTTCTCTCTACCGTCACTGCGGAATCCACCCTCCAGCCTGCAAGCCACATCTGTGAACACACAACCCCTGCTGCGCGTCAGCAGAGGGAGGAGGGCATGGCATGGAAATCCACAGGAGAGGACTATGCGGGGGGACACAAGACACACCTGAGGGAAGGAACAGAGGAGGCCACCAAGGGAACATCTTAAATATGGAGGGAGAAGGGGAGGTCACCTCAGGTCCTGAGAAACGTCAGCCTACATCCTAACACCACTGATCTAAACTAAGAGTGGCTGCTTCATAAGTATTACCTGCTCCAGGACCGAATGAGTCGTTGCAAGTCGCTAAGTGGAGACCTACTTATGCTGCCTTTTATAACAAAGCTACTGTGCAGTGGTTTATACTCAATCTCTTAAGAGGACAGTTTAGACTTTCTGCAAATTGCTACAATATACACAGCTAATTAATAACACAAGTTTGCTCTGATAAGGGGGAAAGCATTTCTTGCCTAAAGAGGGGTGTTGTTTAGCCTTGTAAAACTGTAGTTATGTCTTCTCCCCATCCTACCAAGCATATCTTCATAAAAATTAGAAAGAATCCGTCTGTTTTCTTGCCAGGCTAATCTCTTTGTGAATCTTATTTCGATTTGAATTCCAATGAGCAAATAGCAAGGTTTGTGCAACGTTTGTTAGCTGCAGACTGTAACATGGATGCCGGGTTTTCTTTCCCCTTTTTCCTTTTCATACTGTCTTTACTTTGGTGAGACATTTGATATGAAGGAAGCCAGATTATGTTTCATTAGAAAGAGTGACCCTAAGCATAGGTGGTGACTTGAGCTTCCAAGGGAGGAACGTTCCGAAGTATCTTCAAAGAGGGCGAGCCAGAAGAGTTCCAACGATGCTTCCTGCCCTTCTGTCACTCTGTATACGTGATCCCATGCCTGGTTCTCACAGGAAACTCTTACATCCACACACCCCTCTCCTTCCCTTACCTCAACCAGACAACTACCTTAGCAGCTCAGCTGTGTTATTGAGACATTTCAGCGTGAAATTTGTTTTTCCTCACTGAACTTTAGGCAGAATTTCAAGTGCCAAGTCTCTAAAGCCAAGTGGGGCTATTAAGAGATAATTACTAATTATGCTAATTTGAGAAGTTGCTGCTCTTTCCTTCCTGGTCATTTTACGTGCAGCTCTCCCAAGAGCACAGCCCCCTCACAGGGCTAATAACCTTCCCTGCAAAGTGCTCAGTGGAGGACCATTTGTCCTAAACTTCCACACCCCAAACCTGGGAAGGTTCACAGCTGAGCAGAAAGGGTGGCTTTAGGGGAGTCTGTGTCCTCATTGTTAATGATTTATACCAGTTATTACAGCTTCTTACAGGTCAGCAATAGTTACTCCTTTATCCTCAGCCCGGAAGAGTATATTTAATTTCTAACCTAGTTGTAGTCTCCCCCTCATCATCTCTGAGTCTTAATAATGTATCCCAAGCATTGGAACCATCTTCAGGGCCCCGCAGCACTGAATCAGTGGCTGCAGCCTCCTGTGACTTGGATAATTACCATCCTTTCTCCAAAAATGTTACTATTTAGAAGAAATACAATGGAGTCACAAAAACAACTGATGAATCTCCCTGGGTTTGAGTTGACCCTGCCCTGGGACACATGTGCCCAGAAGATGTGCTGGAGGGATAAGGATGAGATGCCTGGGACTTCAGCCTGCACATGGGTGCTGGGGGCACCTTCCCCTCCTTCCCGTTGTCCCCGACACTTATTCATGGCACCCACAGGGCAGGGGAGAGACAAGGCTGGCTGGTAAATCTGGGGTGCTGATCAGTTTATTGGGGCTCACACCACACTGCCTGAGTGTGGACTGGAGCGAGGCACTGCCTTGGGCACCTGACCACAAGCTCCTGCAGCCTCTCAGCTTCACACCACGCTCCTGCCTTCAGCTTCGTCTTTATTGCCAGAAAGACCACACAGGACTTCACCCTCACTCCTCATCTTATTTCTCAGCTTATTCAGACCAGTGCGAGGAGGGGGACAGTTTCAGCTCCTCCACAGATGCTTCCCAGGCCTGTCTGGCGGCACTGCGGGCTCAAACACAACCAAGCTAGAGGACCTAATGTTTGGCTCAGCCACGTGCGCTCTGCGTTTCCACATTTGAAAGTCAGTTCTTGCACACTTTCAGGGCACCATCAGCCAGTGCCGTGTGCTGCTCCGAGGCCCGGCCCATCCTGAGCTTGCTGGGTCCCTGAAACAGGCTCACGATGGCCGGGGACACCTCAGCCCGCCCTCAGCATTGCCTGGGATGCCAGGCAGCCCCATCTAGAAGCCAGGGCTGGATACCAGGGGTTATGCCTTCCTGTTTGGCCAGTGGGGAGCTGACTTACACTTGCAACGTGAGAAGCTGAGAACAAACTCAGGTCTCCTATCTACAGGGGAACCTGCTGGACACCCGGTGCCATGCTGAGGCCCTGCTCTGAAGGACGCACTTGGGAAACTCCTACCCCTGGCCAGGAGCAGCACTGACCCTGGGAGCACCACCATAGCTGATGGGAGCACTGGGAATGCTGGTAACGGGCCCTGAGTTTTTTCGTCTGCTCTTCAATATTGAACATGGTCTCATAGGGGATTCCTTCCTAAGGTGCTTTCCTCCACTTGACAAAGAAGAAAAGGCGAGAATAACAAGAGAGCTGGAGACCTTTAGAGCTGACTTCCAGCTGTGTGATCTGAGGCAGTCCCTCACTTCTCAGGAACACAGTTGTGTCGTATATTTTCTAACAAATAGGAGTTACAGGCATTGCCAATGCTCTCGAGACTAATGAGTTTTCTCTTTCTCATGGAAATAAGTGATGAAAGAGTTTCCCTCCTGCCCAGCCTGCTGCAGATTCACATGTACAGCTTCCTCCTTTATAAGGACCAGGATAAGAGGAGGTGCTGACATTTCCGGGTTATTCCAGGTTGTAGTAGAATTCTCACAGCTGCCTAGAATTTCCTACAGCTCTGAACCATGCTTTCATGCCCCTAAAAGCATCCTGATAAGGAATCAAAACCTAAACAAATTCTCTGGGTGGCTTATCCATTTAATGTTAGATGGATGTTGACTTTGGATTTTCCAGCTTTCTCCAGCTGCTCATAATTTTAGTTACTCAAAATACACCCAGTAAAAATACACTTGCAAATTATATATGTGTAAGATACATTAAGAAAATACAACAGCTGGTAATGTTTGAAGCTGTATTTAAAGCAGATGTTCTCAAATCCATGCATGAAACTTCCTCCAGGACAAAGACCTGAGTGACAGTGACTGTTTTCTTTTTATGACTCAGTATGTGCTTATCTCCTGACACACAGTAATCACTCAAAACGTGTTTTATGCAATCTAGCCTAGCAGAAATGCAACAGCTTTTTATTATGTAAAAATTAATATTTTTTGAAAGATTTCACATAGCTCTAGCAGGCAAAAATTACCTAGTTTGGTGGTCTCCATTTTATATGAATGTAAGAAGTTACGAGATGTATTGCGGAATTTGATTTTTTTTTTGCATGCCTTCTGCATGAGGAGAGGCTGTGTGGAAGCCAGGGGCAGGCACTCCCTGTGGTGTTCTCAAAGCTGGACGGGCTGTGGCCGGGGGTGCAACCCGGGAGGATTCGGAAAGCCCCCCTCATCCTACCCAGAAAGCTCTTCCAGTGACTGAAACTACCATTACTTTAACTGCATTGGTCAAAAATGATTTTTCCTGCTAACATGAAGCTTCTTAGCCCTGACAGCTGGTTTTCATCAGTCACATGTACTTCCCTGTGAAATAGTCCATCAAACTGTTTCCACTTGTCAACTAGCTGACACTGGATTTTAATAGCGGCCAGTCTGAGAAAAAAAAGCATAGTTCTTAGGAGACTGGTGATGGAGGACCCTGGGCCATCAGAACCCAGACTGCAGACACTGGGCACCTGGAGGGTGCCGTCTACTCCTGGACTCCAGGAGGGAGGGTATCGCTCACACCTGGGTGCTGGGAGGGGACCACACACACCTAGGCACCGGGGAGGGTATCGCTCACACCTGGGTGCTGGGAGGGTGCTGCCTATACCTGGGTGGCTGGGAGGGTATCACTCACACATGGGCACCAGGGAGGAACTACCTACACCTGGGTGGTGCCGGGAGGGAGGGGACCGCTCACACCTGGGCACTGGGAGGGGACCACACACACCTGGGAAGGTGTGGGTAACAGGGGGCGAAGGCGGAACTTGCAAAGTCCCAGTCAGCTGATCCGTTTCAGAAAAGCTTAAGTGGATCCTACAGTGCTCGGAATGAAATCCTCCATTCCCCAGACCAGCACCCACCCACCTTACCACAGAACTGTCCTGGCTGCGTGGAGAGTCTGGGTGGGCAGTGCTGCCCTGAGGTATTACAGTAGGATGGGCAGGGGGCGGAGCTTGGTGAAGGAGGTGGGAAAGGAGGGAGGGGGGACTCTTGATGAATAAAAACAGAGCTGCTATCCATTGCTCAGTGGGTGTAAATGGTCCCAACAGGGTGCTGCAAGACTTTCTCACGTGGGTTCCAGGGGGTTTCAAAGAGCATTTGCAAAGCCACAATACTCCTCTGTTTGACCAAAAAGCAACGGGAAGAGATTGTAGTGAACCTCAGCACCTGGGTGGCAGAAGCCTGTTAAGCCAGCACCATGGCCAGGATTCCTCCTGCTGCAGCACCTGAAGCCCTTCCCCCCGGTGAAGCTCCACACTCCTGTCCCGTGGGCACATGGAGAGATCAAAGCCACCCTTGTCACTTTAAAGCGAATCGTCAATGTAGTGCATGTCCTCTCTTCCTTGAGGACACAGAGCGCTATGTTGGAGAACTCAGGCCACACACATACATAAAATGATATCTGCCCTACAAGTGTGGGTCAGGGTCAGATGCCTGGGTACCCAGCGGTCTACCAAACATGCTTCCTGGAGCTCTGGGGGCAAAGCTTAGCTCCTTGTTTTGCATAAAGAGACTCTGTGTGTGAGTTCACTTAAAAGATGTTTCATCGCTTCAGAAAAGATTTGATGGGAAAACATGTCTAGAAAATTTGAAAGGAAGGCATTCCTTGGACTAGATTGGTACTAAAACAAACAGAAACCAATGGGCATTTCAGCAGTTTCTATTTAAAATTGGACACCAGGATCTGAAACCAAACACATAAAAACGGATGGACATTTCAGCAGTTTCTATTTAAAATTAGATGCCAGGATTTGGATGATTGGAGTCAGTGTTCCTGCTGAATTGTGCATGGGGCGAAGGAAGGATGGCGGCGTGAAGCACCTCAATGAACCACTTGTGAGTGTCGCCGTCTAGAACCGGCATGAGGACCAAACAGAATTTAGGCACCATATATTTTTAAGGGTAATCGCCAATCTCTCTTTCATCTATTACAAACCAAAAAGCTAAAATAAATCCCTAGTGAGAAGGCCTAATCTGCACGGAGCCTTTAATTCATTGGTTAAAGCTGGCCTCGAGGTCCACATCTAAACCAGCCAACACCCATTTAATGCCTTTTTGAATCTGTGCAGATGTTCAGAATGTGGAAATAGTCTTCTCTGTATTCAGCCTGAATGGTAAAAGCTACGTCTGGGTCCTAACTCCCTTCTTATGTTTCTTATTTAAGTAACTTTGTTTCATTCTTTTAGATACATACCCTCCTCCCACAGAAGGCAGGAAGATCAATACTTGCCTTTGCAATCCTGATGCATCCATGCCTATCTGAACCACAGGAAGTGACTCCACGAAGCCCGTGAGAACGTTCAGCTACTCAGGTGTGCCTTTTGAAGCCGATTCTCCCTGGACAGCCCATTGGAACCAGCTACTTAAAAACCACATGCTTCAGTGAAGCTTAACAAGAGGCTTTTATAATCATAATAACCAATTAGTGATATCTGCTCTCATTCTTTCCTAAGTCAAATAATTCTTTTCTTTTTGTGGTTTGACATCCTGGTTTGATTGCTTTTATTATAAAATAAGAAGTCTGTAAATCATTATGTTTTCCTTTTTCCCTTGGCTACCAGGAAGCTCAGCACTGTATTCAATGCTCAGTGCAGTAGTCTTATCATCCCCAGAGTTTTCCATTCTATCTGGAGGTGTATTTCCATTTGTAGAACTTTATCTATGCTTTTTATGGTAATCCTATGAAATTCTTTTTGGAAGTAAATAGAGTTTGAAAGTGAAATAAAAGTCACTAAGTGTATTTTTAATATTTGGGGTTTTCTTGTTTTTACAATACAAATAGATTTTGATTAATTGAGGAACTTTCAAGGTTGTTTAATATTAAACGTGATTTTAAAAAATTGTGGATGAAAATCAAGCCACAAATCTAGGAAATGCAGGAATGTTTAAGTATCCTGAAGCAGAAACCCAGCCAGTGGCTCAAAATCTGCTTCTCGCCAGTGTTTCCATGTCTGGCCTTATTCTATTATCTTACAAAGGTCCTGAGAAGAAAATAACATGCTAGTTCTTATTTTCACACAGTTGAAACTAAACCCATTCATTTTAAGCAAAAAGAGCAGGTATTAGAAGTACACAGAGCACTCCTGGAGCGGCCAGCTGGTGCAGCTGAGGAAGCCAGGAGGCTCCGGAAGATTCCAGAGCTGTCTTGCCGCACAGGGAGGCCTTGGCTTCCATCACCCCTGCTCGCCCTTCTGCCCCAGCTGCTGGTGCAAGCTCCAAATACTCTTCTGAACAGCAGCGTGGCTGCAGGGAATGCTGTGTGCAGGTGGTGATGTGCACGCTCCTCTCTCAACTGCTAACCTGGTGCACCCTGGGCGTTCCACAACGACTCACACACAGCTGCTGTGCACACTCCCCTCCCAACTGCTGAGTCAGTGTGTTCTGCAGTGCATCCCGTCACGACTCAGGCATACTGCTGTGCACACTTCTCTCCCAATTGCTAACTGGGTGCACCCTACGTGTTCCACAATGACTCACAAACACCTCCTGTGCACACTCCTCTCCCGACTGCAGACTCAGTGCACCCTGTAGGTTCCATCACAACCCATGACACCTGCTGAGCTCCAAAAACACATCGGGCAGCCCCTGTGACAACCCCAGGTAGAAAGGTGCTTTAGACTCTGAAGAGCCAGAAAATGAAGGCTAAAACTGATAAACATTTGTCCGATATAGCTGCAGACAGTAATGAAGAAGGTGTGAAGGATCTGAAAGTAATATGGTCCTTAGAAAGACAACAGACACTTCAGACAAAGTTAAAATTGTACATCACTCGGTAGCCAACTCCATTATGAAGCAGCCAGTGAAGTTCTTGATATTGTGAATTATTTGAGTGTTTCCTAATTTTATTGCCTTGATTGCTAATATTAAGTGAGGCACTAATGTTGGAGGAAACCAACAGGTGTAAACACAGCAGCAGCAGCAGCAGCAGAAAGTCCCTGTATCCATCATGCTGAGAAAACCTAACATGCATTACAGGAAGGTGATGGCCAGGGCAGAAGCTGCAAATATGGAATTAAAATAGCTACACTTGAGGGAAACTTATATTTGGTCTCACATTTTTGATTCTGGAGCTCTTCTCACGCTCCATGTTCCTTGCCTGTGACTTAGAGGAACCATCCAGAAGGTGGTCCCTCTCACACGTGTGGATGGCTGGGCTCCACCCGGCAGGGAGGCTGCTTCCTCCCAGTGTTCTTGGGCACCTGTGGCCCCGCTACCCTGGGAACACTGGAGGGATGAACATGCCAGCCCCCAGGGCTGACCCGAAACGTCATCCTTGCCCGTCTGTGTGTGCGTACCTCCATGTGAGTCCACAGTCGAGTCTCTCCGCAAAGGCTGGGCTGTCCCGTACCCCCTGCCCCGCCATCATGTCTGGGCATTGCCCCTGTGGGAGGAATGAGACCTGAACAGATGTTTAGAGATTGTGGCAGGAAACACGGCTCTGAGCCTTAAGGTAGGAGCCAGGGTCTGCACAGCTGCTTTACCTGGGGGGCAGCGCGAACTGGTGACAGGCAGAGGCCAGCCCCTCTGGTCGTGTTTCTGGCTCTGCCCTCCCAGGAGGGGCTCAGGCTCTGGCTTCCAGCTCCCAGACTGAGGTTCTTGTGGCCAGGACTATCCCTGAGCCTCTTGGTGAGATGAGAGACTTTGCCTTTCAATCTCAATTGATTCCGAATTAAGAAACTTTGGAAATTTACCTTGATTGTAGTGGGCGGATTTTCCTATTTTTCTGAACTGTATAATCCACCCAAAAGTTTACCTTTACCTTTTTTTTTTTTTTTTTTTTTTTTTTTTTTTTTTTTTTTTTTTTTTTTAAGACAGCTGGAGTGCAGTGGCACAATCTTGGCTCACTGCAACCTCTGCCTCCCGAGTTCAAGCAATTCTGCCACCTCAGCCTTCCAAGTAGTAGCTGGGATTACAGGTGTGTGTTACCACACCCGGCTAATTTTTGTATTTTTAGTAGAGACAGGGTTTCACCACGTTCACCAGGCTAGTCTTGAACTCTTGACCTCAGGTGATCCAACCACCTCAGCCTCCCAGAGTGCTAGGAGTACAGGCATGAGCCACTGCGCTGGGCCACCTTTACCTTCTATAACCTCCCAGGGCACTAGAGTCTCATCTCAGGCACTCTGTTCTCTTGCTCTCCAAATTGGGGTCCCATCATTTTACACCACTCATTCTCACATTAAGTCCAACATTTCAAATCTTTGGATTTCAGGGAAAAAAATGGCTTCTAAATTGAACACATAACACACAACAACTACAGAATAAACTAATTTGTCCCTTAGCTCCATTGAATCAGAAGCATTTTACATGGTGGCCATTTAATAAAAAGTTGCTAAAAGAAACAGCACCAAAAATGGACAAATGGGACCTAATTAAAGAGCTTCTGCACAGCAAAAGAAACTACCAACAGAGTAACAGACAACCTACAGAGTGGGAAAAAATATTTATCCCAAAAAGATCCAGAATCTATAAGGAACCTAAACAAATCAACCAGAAAACAACAAAGGAGATTAAACAATGGGAAAAGGACACGGTCAAACACTTTCTCTAAAGAAGACGTACATGTGATCAACAAGCATATGAAAAACATTCAATACGACTCATCATTACAGAAACGCAAATCAAAACCACCATGCAACACCATCTCACACCAGTCAGAATGGGTATTACTAAAAAGTTAGATAACAGAGGCTGGCAAAGCTATGGAAAAAAGAGAATGCTTATATGCTGTTGGTGGGAATGTAAATTAGCTCAGCCAATTTTTCAAAGAACTTAAAACAGAACTACCATTCAACCCAGCAATCCCATTCCTCAGTGTATACCAGCACCCCCTCAATAAATTGTCCTGCTTAAAAGACACATGCACTTACATGTTCATCACAACACCATTCACAACAGCAAAGACATGGGATCAATCAAGGTACCTATTGGTGGTGGACTGGATAAAGAAAATGAGGGACACAGACACCATGGAATACAATGCAGCCACGAACAAGAATGAAATCATGTTCTTTGCAGCAACATGGATGCAGCCAGAGGCCGTTATCCTGAGAAAATTAACACAGGAACAGAAAACCAAATACCTCATGTTCCCTCTTATAAGTGGGAGCTAAACACTGAGTATTCATGGTCACAAAGATGAGAACAACATATGCTGGGAACACTAGAAGGGGCCGGGAGAAGGACCAGGGTTGAAAAACTGTCAGGTACTATGCTCACTACCTGGCTG
This sequence comes from Cacajao melanocephalus, assembly GCA_963573385.1. Lineage (NCBI taxonomy): Eukaryota > Metazoa > Chordata > Mammalia > Primates > Pitheciidae > Cacajao > Cacajao melanocephalus. The sequence continues at coordinate 228,567 of CAUYLG010026798.1, forward strand.
ACAAGATCCCACACCAAACCCCAGCAGCACCCAATTTATTCAGGGAACAAACTCACACATGTTAACTGAATCTGAAATAAAAGTTGAGTACCCCCTGAATCTAAAAAAGAAGTAGAAAAAAGTGAGTTAACCTGCAGATGGCTAAATAAATTGCCAAAAGAGAAATCTTGGGGGGCTCTTTAATTTGAATATTTAGGGGAGTAATTAGTATTGTTTCATGGATGATGGGGTACCTGACTGTACGGTTTGCTGCCTGGTTGGAATCCTCACATGTGAAATAGGACGTGATTTCTACTCTGGCCCACAACACAGGAACACGCGGGTCCTCTGGGCAAACGTGGACACGTGGAAACCCTGTGGCAGAACATTTGGAGGAGCAGGAAGCTCACTCAAGGCAAATTTTGAGGCAGCAATTAATGTCATATGGAAAAAGAAGAGGAACCAGTATAAATGATGTTTATTAACGTGTGTGTGCTGATGTCCTGGCAGCACTGGCTTGCTGCAATGCTTCTGTCTGGGAGGTTTTCAGAAAGCAAAGCCACCTTGAATGTGCATCTTCCCATTGCTCGGATGAAGATGATTTCAAAAAAGAGAATCCAACTGTAGAACTTTATAAGGAAGAATGCAATGAGCATAGCTGAAAGCAAGGCCAGCACTTGTCTGAAGGAAAGGCAGGAAGAGATTAATTTAACAAATCTACATTTTCAGCTCAGGATTGGCCTTCCTCTGCTTGCGGGGATGTCAGCAGAAAGAAGGGCCCAAGCCCCAGCAGAGGAGTTAATTCATCATCACCCAATTATGTAAATAATTCAAGTCACTTTTTAAAAAATGAAGCGATAAAGAATATGAACCAAAGTATTGCAAGAGGTGACATTTTGCTGTGTGTTTTCAGATAAGACCAAACAAAAGTTGATGTTGACATAAAGTAATTCAGAAAGAACAAGTATCGAACAGACTTTAAAAGCACCAGGTTACTATCAGCATGTTTTCTATACTTTCCCATGTAGTTTTCATCTAGAGGGATTCTATTTATACTAAATTAGCTGAGCCTTCTGTGTGTACATGCATCATATGGCGTGCAGACACACACACACACACACACACACACACACACACACAGGATACACTCAGTTTTAGGCACATAGATTGCAAATGATTTCTGTTGGAAGTCAGTTGGGACTTTGCATAGGAAGGTATTTTACACAGAAAGAATTGTGTGCATTATTGCACCAGCAATGAAACTCACAAAAGACCATTTAAGCAAGATGTACAGAGAACCTTGTGTGGCCTCAGCATAACATAAAATATTGTTTCCATGACATGTCTATTCTGGACTGAGCTCTGGATCTCAGGGACACAGCGTTTGTGCTTTCATCTACCCTCAGCCTCGGCCTTGTCCCAGCCCTTGGTCAGGGCTCCTGGGGTCCACAGAACTGACTGGAGAGGGGTCTAGAGAAAATGTCTCCATCTACACCCTTCTCTAAGTTCAGTGGCATGAGGGGACCTCTCATTCCTGGTGATCAGGGATTAATACCAGCCCACTGTAAATAAAATGCCACCAAGAATCGGGGATTTGTTTACTATGTTTAAATCCCAGAAACTCTACCTGTAGGTGTTTATGTAAAATGACTTTATAAGTAAGCTTGGGAACAGATGGGAAGAGCTATTTTAGTCAACTTGTGGTCATGAAATTGTGTAGACTTTTTCACTGTAAACCCTTTGTTACATTGTGGGAGTGCTACAATGTTACAACATGTTTTCTTAGGAGGGTCGCACTTATTTAACCTTTCAATTGACACTTGCAGCATCAGTCACTTAGAGTGAGTTCAAATGTCCTGGCTACTATTGTGCATCCAAATTTATTTCTGTAATCTACTTTCCATTCATTGACTCCCTGAGTTTAAAACAGAACATGCACGTTCACCTGTGGCACGTTCCACTGTGTTTTACCAGCACTGACTCTGAACTAGTTAATCTAAAAAGTGACTTCTTGTGTATGCAGGCAAGTGGATGGAGGTATCCTCTACACGAACACACAGGGACACACAAGGGAATGCAGTAGGTCCTCATTGTAAATCTACACACCCAGTAACCAAAAGCATGAGTATCAACCTCGTAAGTATACTTTGTAATTTTTCAACTTAGCTGCAGGGTTTTTACTGCATGAATCGTGGTGCATTTAGTTGCGATTCTTGATAGCAGACTGGCTTCCTATTTTTTCTCTTTTTCTTTTGGGAAATAGAATTAAAAATTTCCTCACCCCTCATCTTAATTCATTGCATTCCTTAAAGATTTTTACCTTGTGCTGGAATTAATAATTATTTTGGAACTCAATGTATTTATTATATGGGTATCTGAAAAATGAAGATGTTTGCATATCTGAATTTAGTTCAATGACCTGTATGGTTTCCTTTAACCTTCAAATAAAAAAGGTGTATTACTGATGCCACTTAAGCAAAAGCACAGTGGAGTGTGTCTCTAGATGCATGCATATTTACCTATGTCCACACATGTGTACACGTGCACATGCACACACAGGTGCGCACACACACGCTCACGATGGTGTGAACTGGGCTGTGCGCGGTTCAGCACCTTCCTGGAAATGGGAGTGGACGCCCCTCCTCAGAAGGCCCTTGTGTATCACCGTCCCGTGACGTAGCTTCTGCGGCCACTGCTAACACACTGTTCCTGAGATTTCTGTGTTAAGAGCAACATGGAAAAGCTTCCGGCGGAGTCTTTTCGAAGTGTCAATTAACTCTATGTTGTCTGGAGTACATCTGCTCCTGAGTTTTGTGCTCCTGTCCTCTGGGGACCCGTGCTCTCCTCATGGTCTTTCTGAACCCACCTGTTCCATTCCACTCCAGGGCCTGGGTCCCTTCTTAAGCAAAGAGCATCGATGGGTGCATCCAGCTTTCTTGGGTAGCCACTTAACATTCTTTGGGTCCACTTCCCTAATCCACAAGACAGAGACACTGTTTAGTTCATACGTTTTAGGTCCTTTTTACCTCCCCAATAAGCAGGTCCTACCCAACCTGGGAAAAGAGCATCAGCAGGAGGTGAAAATGATCCACCTACCACCTCCCCGGGGACAGCAGCCTTTCCTAGAATCACGTAGTTCTCTCCACCTTTCATGAGAAATGGGCATCTTCCAAAGGGCCAGGAAGGGAGACATCAAAAAGCGAAATGAAATAAAACCACTCAGCTTTGAATGACCCCATTAGAGGGCACTGTGTGGCAAAGAAATCAAGAGGCATTTTTGTATGTTCATTGCAGCCCTGTGTACCATAGCAAAGACCTGGAACCAACCCAAATGCCCATCAATGATAGACTGGACAAAGAAAATGTGGTACATATACACCATGGAATACTACGCAGCCATAAAAAATGATAAATTCGTGTCCTTTGTAGGGACTTGGATGAATCTGGAAGCCATCATTCTCAGCAAACTGACATAAGAACAGAAAACCAAACACCGCATGTTCTCACTCACAGGTGGGTGTTGAACAATGAGAACACGTAGACTCAGAGAGAGGGGCATCACACACTGGGGGCAGTTGGGGGGTTAGGGGAGGGACAGTGGAGATTGGGGAGGATGGAGAAGGTGGGGAGGGATAACATGGGGAGAAATGCTGGATATAGTATACACCTAAAGTAAAATAAAATAAATAAATAAAATTATAAAAAAGAGAGAGAGAGAGAAAAGAGGCATTTTCTGGACGTTATTTAACCTACTCAGAGGTTAGTTCAATTCTACAAGCAACTCTTACCTGTGGAGACACTGCGGTTTCTTTTTTTTTTTAGAAAGAAAAAGAGAGGAAAGAAAGTGAGAGTGAAAGAAAGAAAGAAAAATAATGTATGAGAGAAAGAAAGAGGAAGAAAAAGAGGGAGAGAGAACAGGATTCTTGTTCTACTGCCCAGGCTAGAATGCAGTCTAAAAATGGGTATT